>JASDQU010100886.1:459413-475785 GCA_032191745.1 Picea mariana
CAGCTATGCGAGTCTTTCTCCAGCTTACAAACCTGAGAGAAATCCCCTACGAAGGGTACGTGGTTCCTACCTGAGACAACGCTGGAACGTAGAGATGACCTCCTCCGTTTAGAGAGTTGAGAAGAACTCCAGATGATTATCTAGTGGGAAAGGCGATTTGTTGAGTTAGACGTGCCTGTGGCTAAGCACAAGGTGAACGTGTGAAATCCCAAAGTGTTGGTTGCATCGTCATGTGAATAGAAATGAAGATGATGTATTAACCTCCTCTGAGTAGTAGAGTTGATGAGAAACTCCAGATGATTCTCCTGTGTGAGGCAGTGGGAAAGAAGATCTGTAGAGTGGACGTGCCTGTGGATGAGCACTTGTGAACGTGTGAAGAAGTGGTTTTTCTGTGTAATGTAGTGAGCCAAAGATATGGACATCCCTATGGATGTGCCCCTAGTGGATGAGCACTAGTGGGTGTACAATATCCCTTGCTATATTGTTCAAGAGTTAGACATGCCTGCAACCCTAATTGTAATGTAAAGGGTACATGTCGACCCTACCTTAATGTGACTGGTAATTAATGTAAAAGATAATTAATCTGGTTAATATTAATTATATTATAAATCTAGTGAGGTCGGCCTTGTTGTGCGAATAGACACTTCTGTTGACAGGTTTAGGTTAGTATAAGTAAAGGTAAATTCCCTAATGAGGAAACGTATCTTTCATGTGAGTTTGGAAATTTAAACAAGTACACTTCTTTGGGAAAAGTGCACACTTCTCTTGGGCGCTAGTATTCTAGGGTTTGAGCACCCTCTTGTGTGCTAGGGTTTATCTTGGTGGTGAAGGTCCTTCTCTTGAGGAATATAGCAAAGGATTTGGATGAGTTTTCTTCCCTTGTTGAGAAGGGTTTCCCAAGATACTTCTTGTGTTCTTGTGCATGGTGCTTCTTCTTGTGATCTTGGTTGCTGCAACATTTATGGTTATGGTTAAATGCTAAAAAATGGAATGAATTTCATGCTTAACCTAGCTTCTTGAAAAATCAACAATTTTGACTCAACTTTAACAATTTTTTTTGCATCCTTTTCCTTCTTCACATGAGCCCAAACAATAGTAGCCTGCTTTACATTTTTAAGATTAGATTCAAACTGGATTTATGTTGATTCCCTAAGTGACTCATTAAAGGGAAGCCACTGGTCTTTGATCAAACTAACAAAATCCTCTTCCAACCAACTTGGATTGAATGTGAAAGTGATAGCAGGCCCTTTTCCTATAGATGCCACTTCTAGTAGCTCTAAAAATTGACCATATTCCTCACTTGAGTTCTCCCACTATCTAATTTTGATAGTGTCAACAAGAAAATATTATGACAGCAAGAATCTATGTAGTATTTTTGCAATCCTTTCCTCCCCAACCCTTTTGTTCTTTCAAGTAGGATTTAATTTCATTGGCTCTATATCAAACAATCCCACATCTTTCAATTTCATCAGGAAGAAATTTGCGAGAGAATCAACTTGAGTAGCAAGTTCCCAAACCTTTGATCTTCCTAGAGAAAATTTTAAGCTACACCCCCCTCCTCGCCCCCACACTTCTTCTTACAATATTCCTTTAACTTAACCAATCCCAAATAAACAACTTCTCTTGATAAGCAACTCTATCTGCATATGGTTTGGAATTGTTTAGGACATTTACCCCCCTTTCCAATTCTTGGGAGTATAGAGCTATATGAAAACCTAAATCAAAATACCAACAATTAGCACAAGAAAAAGTCATACGTTTCCACCCAAAAATAGGTCCCTAGATCTACCCCTTGGATCAACAAGGATAAACTCCCAACTAGAACAATTGTTCAAGACCACAAACAATTTTCTCACCCTCACTTATGATCTCCTGCAAAAGAATCAAATCAGGTTTGTGGACTTCCACAAGCCTCTTCAGGGCTTGTTTTTTTGAGGTGCCACTGAACCATTCACAATTGAAGGTTAAACAAATCATTGAGTACCCTCCACTGGGGTATTGATTTCTCTAAGAATCTCATCAAATGAATGTTGCTTGCCTTCCAGAATCTCATTGAAGGTGCTTTCTTGTGCCAAAGACATGAATGCTTTTCTTCCTCTCTCCTCCTCCCCTTAGACCTTTTCCCATCACTTAATCACATGATACTTTTTTTCCTTGCGTGGAAACCAAAGGAACTCTCTTTCTTAGGCCTTAGATTGTATTTATAGGCCCCCTCCATCACATCCTCTGGTATCTTATTATAAACCTCTATCTTTGAAATCTCTTTTACAACACAAACAATGATACTAGTCCTTTCATTAGCCCCTCCCTTAGGTCTAAGAAAACCTCCCAGTGGGCATTGTATTTTGTCCTTAACCCTATATAAACCATCTATAAAATATCCTCTTCCCCAATAACAAGAAGAACAACATCCACATTAGACCACAACCCAAAAACAAGGATGTAAATTGAGAGGAGCTAGATTCCTTAAAAGCATACCTTTGGTTGCCAATGAATATTCTTGTGTAGGTGAACCTTTTACTTTTGAACTTTGAGTGGGTTGCTTGGTCACTAGTTTAGAAGGAATTTCAGAATTCTAAACAGGCTCTAATGCCCTCATTGTACCATCTTCCCTTAGTAGTGAAGCTTCTACATCAATCAAGTGTATATTCTCCTTCAGGTCCTCCTTCCCATCAAATTGGGGTTTAGACTCAAAACTTCTATCCTCATTATCATTCACTACATTTAGCTTCTTTTTAGTGAAAAATTTTCTTTTGAGCCACATACTACATTCAATACCCAAGAGTCCATATTTACAACAACAAATACATCTAAACATAATCCATTTATAATATAGTCTAAATGATAGTATAAGATCCCTTCTTTAGAGTCACACTAGTAGCTAAACCCACCCTCAAATCCAAACCTACCAGGATTTGAGCAATTTCTCTTAAGCCTATATCATGGAAACCCATCTTCTTCATAGAATTGACCTAGTGCATTCCTAATATTCCTAAATAGTTCAAGTGATAAACATTCAATAGGTAGTGTTGTTCCCGAGTCTACACTTAAGGCTATAAAGTGTAGAGTCGAAGCATCTAAAGTGAGTGAAAGAAAAAAGGGGAAGAAACAACTTCGGGGGATGAAGCTATGGCTGATCTCTGAGTTGTCTTTGTCTAGCTTCCAAATATTCTTGAATTCTAATATCCCATTCGATGGCGACCCATGAACGTTCGAGCTCTGTCTGGGTGATGGCAGTCTTAAGTATGGTATCGAAAAGATTCAAAGCGATGCTGGTTTGATCCGATAGGCCGGGTTCGACATTGGGATGTCTTAAGACGGGTACAGTCATGGGGAGAACAGAGCTTTAAAAGAGGGTTGATGTTTTAAAGTGCTTATTTCAATTTTAGATTATACGAGGAAAATTCAGTGAAGTCAATCGAAGGGTTTAACGAAATCGAAGGCCGTTTTCCGTAACTGAGTTAAAATCTTGAAACCGAGTGTGAAAATATAGAGCTGTCAACAATGTGGGGCATCAATTTCAGAGGAATCCCACATTGTAGCAGAAGAAGAAAGGAAAGGAATACCTTGATGAAAGCATATAATGTAGAGATCTAAGTAATTCACAGGTCTTGTACTTGCTAGTAGCCGATGCAGAGGAAAAACTGTAAATAACTAGATAACTAGAACTTGATCACCACAGTAGAAGTTATACTAAATTGCAGCTAAAACATTCATCAAAGACGTATATGTAAAAAATGACATGAAGCATGAAATAACAGAGTAAAACACATAACTCAATCTTGATGGAATATGGAGTCTTCAATTCGCTTTGTATTAATCCTGGCTAAAAAGAACTTTCTCTATTACAATCTACCACCAAAAAAAAGCCTCTAGTGTTCCTGTTATCTCGTCTGCGAATTCTTCCTCTTTCACGGCTTTTCCATCTGTCATGATTTTAAATTTTTTAGCCACTACGCCCTCTCTTTGATATAATTCTTGCCTCACCACGACCTTCCTTTTTTTATCAAAGAAAAATTCATTAGGAGGCAACTCCTCTACATAAATGGGCGTCAGTTCTTCATTGAAAATCCACCCCGCATCGAGATTCCCCTTTGTGAACTGTAAGGGTGTGATAATAGCAATCAGACTGCCGATTTCCTTGGATGGTTGTTTCGGGGTAACATCTGTGGCCGACTTGTTTGACATGAACGATAGTGAGTCGTCCGACCCTTGCGAGGGTATCTCTGTTTTCTCTGTTTGACCTTGGACCTGCTTGCCCGACGTACCCTTTTCAGGGTTTCCTTCTTGTTGATAGGGGATTTCAGCTCCTCGCTCTGAGGTTCCAGCCTCCCCTGTTTTCTCTTGGTTCTTCTCCTTGTTAGGACTCGAGTCCTTTGAACCTTTGGCTTCCGTCTGCTATGTAACCTGAAGCTTTGGGGTTTCACCCTGTAAAATCTGGGGGAGAAAACTCCACCGGTGCTCCTGGAATTTAAAGAAATCGGCCATATCTCCGGGTGGTAGGGCTTGAATCTGACTTAGGACTTCAGAGTAGGACCTCACACCCCAGAATATTTCATGATGAGGGGAATCCTCATGTTCATATCTCTTCAGGCCACAACTCGCCAGGTGATTTCTCACAACCTTACTAGGGTCGTGCTTCTTGAACTCAATATCCACCAGCTTCATTTCTTCTAAAACCGTAGCCTCCGCTTTGGCATGACCAAAATATAACAAGGAATATGCACCAATATGAATGGGGAAGGGTGGCCATACCTTTTTTGATACTCCTTTGAGCTCTTTGCTTATTTCGTCGAGCACAGTCTGCCTGGCGATCTCACGACATAATACCTTATTTGGCAAGAATAGCGGTAGAACATATGAAGGAACATAGGTGCCGAAAACCCTGATATATGAAAATTCCGCCTCTATATACCAATCTGCCACACTACTCAGGTTGGTCGTGACGCTATCCGAAATCCTGGGCGGTGCTTGACTGAAGATGGCGACATACAATGGCACCATTACCCAGTTGAAGATCTCGTAGATGAATTCTTTGGCTTTATCCTCCCAAATCTTCGAGTGGTAGACATGAATAGGCTCTGTATTAGATGGAGCCTAGCTCCAGTTCATTAGTGGGAAGGGTGTCATGAAGCAGATGGCATCCATGATGTAAGAATACATAAAGAATGAAGCTGCTTTCTTACTTTCCCTCTGTGCTCGATATTCGGTAATTCGACTGGTTAGACTGTCAGACAACAATTTGGCCCAGTCGAAGGAGAAACCCTCAACAATTGTATGAATGAGCGGTACCCATGGGAGGAAAAAATGGGTAGTGTCCTCCTTCCCATACAACCTGTAGGCCATCATCGCTAAGTAATCGGATAAATTTTTTTCATATTGCTCACACTCCTTCTTCTTGAAACCTTCTAGAAATTCGGCATTGTGAGTAAGGTTCGGTGTGGGTGACAATTTATACATTGCCTGCAAATGTTCTGGTCTGAAAGTCCCAATTGTTACCTTCTGTTCGCTGATAATCGTCCTGGTTGGGATGTCCACATGGTCCAGTGCCCACTTGATCATATCACAATAGGGAAGAAGCTGGGGCCTCGCCACTATTTTGTGCATCTTTGCTTGAGCGACGATTTTGTATTTGGTTGATAAGTCATCCTTCTCGTTGTTGCTAGAATCATCCGAACAGTTTACCGACTCGGATTGCAGAATGTTGGAAACGTATGACCATGTCTTGACATAATTAATACTTCAGGGCGAGGTATTGGAAACAACGTCTGAACCCTGAAATGAACTCTTGGCAGCTACCTTGGGTGCTTTTTGTGGAGCCATGATAGAGAAACCTGCAACTGGACCTCCTGTTGAAAAAATTGAAAAACACAAACAACGATTATCCTGGTGAAATGGCTCTGCGCGCAAATAGGAATGGAAACTAAAATAATGAAGGAAAAACTCTCTATCTTGGTCATTTAAGCCCATGGGTGTCCTTGCCAATAGAACGGTCAAATCGCTTAATAGAAATATTTAGAAGTAAAAACGAGATCTTACTATCTGTCACCTCACTGCAATTCAAATAAATGCCATAAATGCTTGACGAGTCATAACATTGAAAAATGCTGGATCATTCAAGACTTCATCCGTAAACTGTGTGTGTTAAAGTTTGTTTAAGGCGCTAATTAATCTGGTTTAGTTCTTTCAATTTGGTGCACTTAGTTGCTAATCCCCTTTTCGACGCTCGCCAAAGTGGGTGTTTTCACTCCTAGCCACTGAACCTTAAAAACCCGAAATGGCGATGGTGCGAGTTAATTGATTAGAAGTGATTTGACTTAAGACTTTTAATTAATCCATGCTTAATTAAAGAAAATCGTGACTTCATGGATGGGGGTTACGAAGGTKCTTCCCTTTGGGGAAACAATCGTCGAGTCRCGAAATCATGATAGTGACTAACTAGGGTTTAAAGTGACTTGTTCTTGATACTAACCTGGGTAACTTTAACACAACTTCATGACTTCGCAAGTTGGAGGCTTGAGAAACGTTCAACGCGTAACTCCCGAGAGCGAGGGTACGAGGCACTAAGAGATGATAAGATCCGCTTAGTCTTTTATTAATGGTGATTGAAAATAGGAAGGTTTTCGCCATTTCACACATCGAGATACTGCGACTTTAGGGGGTAGAAAMGTGAAACAAACGAAGTCCTGAAACCAACCTTTTTGGGCTTAAGTATAACATTTCATGTATTTAGAGAAAGGCGGCTCCAACAGGTAGGTCCAACACTTTTACCAACATCGATGTTTTCTCAACCATCTTAGAGTTGGAATAAAAAAAGGGACCAATTCTTTAAAGAGAAAGGGGTAAAGTCCCACTTCCATTGTGAAGCCAATGCTTTCTCCATGTTAGATGTAGAACATAAAATAAGCTCCATCCAACCTCTATTGAAGATGCAAAAGATCGATGAATACCCTAATAGCCACGCCTAATTGGATTGAATCCAATCCTTTAGTCTCTTTTCCCCATCCTTTTTCCATGGAAGTGATCTACTAAAACTTGCTCAATTGTTGCAACTACCTTATTCATCTCCACTTCTTCATCGAGAACCAAGTTCAGTAGAAAGATCCTTTGCTTAACACACTTTTTTCATTTTCAATTCGCAACAACGCTTCCTCCATTGCAATGATATTTGGCCACCCCTTTGTTCAAAGTAGGTTCCTTCATGCTATTCTCTTCTACCTGAGGAAAGGTAGTGGCACCTCCTAAACAACCTTCACTTAAGGTGACAAAATCAAAATACTTTCCAATAATACCAATGTCGAGCTCTTGACCTTCACCAGATGAAAAAACATGTTGAGCTTCAAAAATGATTTTTTTAAGGAATGAGGAGGGAGGACTTTGAAAAAGAGTTATTAAACACCTCATTATCCCTTCCTTGAATAGAACTATAATATAACTAAATTCTCATTAATAATTAATATATACAGTCATTAATATTTGCAATTGACCGTTGTGAAGGGTGCGTCTCTTTACTAAAAGTTATATCTAAGGCTGATCATCCATTGTTGTAACTTAGACTAGAATAATATATAATAAATATATATTTTATATATCTAGTCCCACTGGTTCTCCTCCAATTAGTATCAGAGCTAATACACCCATTGCTCCTTTGTTCTTCTAAATATAAACTGTTGTGCATGTATACCTGTGCGTGGATGCTATTGTGTATTGAGTGTGATCTCTCTTCTGCATATAGATTGTTGTGCGTGGATACTTCTGCACAAATTTCGAAACAAACTGTTGTGCATGGAATGCGATCTCTCTTATATATATAGATTGTCGTACATGGTTTTTTATTGGGTGCATTTTGTTGTTAATAACCAAGAAAACAATAGAATTCGATGTAAGACATGTGGTAAACATAATAAGGGAGTAACAACGTATCCTTGGAATCACAAATAAAAATATTCGTTGGACTAGCAATCACTTATGGGAAGGTTGCAGGGGTGTGACACAAATAAATTAAATTTGAATAGGAAGAAGGTCAGACATGTGAAAAATGCGTGAATAAGGAAGACTAAAATGCAAGTTAAAAATGCATAGACATGGAATAAAACTTTTAGCTTTATGAGCCACTAAATACACCCAAGTGAGTTAAAAACCATAGTCAAGAGAGGAATCCCACCACTCACCTCAACTAATATATTTTAATATATATTCTTTAAAATATTTAAAGACATTTAACCTTGAAAGTGTGGCATTAAAAATCTATTAAAGGGAAGCATGAGAAATACAAAAACTTCAAGGAAGGCCTCAGGTGCCACAAGCACCGTGCCATCCAACACGAGCAATACGTCATCCAATAAAGAATTAAATGAATTAAAAACCTTGGCACCGAAGATCTCCAACAAACTTAGTGGTGTAGATATAAAATAATTAAAATCCTCGATGGGTGAGATCTCTAACAAACTCGGTAGTATAGATAAAATTTACAAAAAAATTAATGAGATGGATGATTTCTCTAGAAGACTCAATGACATGGAGCAAGGATTAAAAGTGTGGGGCGAAAATCGTGATGAGATCAAGGCCCATCATTGGAAAATGGTAATAAGGAATTAAATAGCCACAATTTTCACTCTCACCACTCATTTTTTCCGCCCGCCAAATATTTGTCCAATTTTGGATCCTTTAACAGATTTACGCACAAGCTGAGATTCAATGTACCAAGATTTGATGGAGAAGATGACATGAAAAGTGAATGGTGGATTAATTGACTTGAATGATATTTGTTACACAAGATGTATGATGACGAGGATAAATTAACTTTACATCATTGCACTTAGATAAGGCAACAAGTGACTGGTTCTTATTTTGGCACTCAAAATCCCAATCAAGGAAATGTAAGACATTTATGAAGATTTTTTTTAGGATATTTCAGAACATTGAAGAACATGAAGTCTTTTCCAAACTCACTCGATCACAACAAGCAGGAACAATGGATGAATTATTTAACGAGTGACATGTGTTAGCTACCCGCGTGATTGATTTATCAGATGATCACCTCCTACAAATTGCCATATCAGGATTGAAGGAAGACACAAGAAACAAACTTAAACTAATAGATATCAAGGATATGGAGAAATTTCGATTAAAAGAAAGGGTGGAAGAAGAAAAATTGTTGTTCTTTCAACGAACTCCTTGATCTGATTTTGAAGAACCAAGCTCAAAGTTCACTCCCGCTTACAAAGGGACTTCACCACCTAACATAGAATATGAAAAATGTCAGTGTTTTAGATGTCATGCACCTAACTAGAGGCTAGGCCACAAATTCAAGGGAAAACAATTCAATATGTGTGAAATAGAGAGTTACAACGACAAAGAAAAAGATTCAGAAGATTCTAATAAAGAATCCAAAAAAATAAAAAAATCTARCCATCAAAATAACAATGCTTTGGAGACGAAGCATTTGAAGGAGGGATGACATGTAGTATAAATAAATTCTCATTAATAAATAATATATGTAATCATTAATATTTTTAATTGACCGTTGTGAAGGGCGTCTCTTCACTAAAATCTCTATATAAGGCAGGTCATTCATTGTTGTAGCACAGATTGATATAATATATAAAACATATATATTTTGTATATCTAGTCCCACCGGTTCTCCTTCAACAACCCTCCCAAAGTCGAAAAAAATCACCTTCATCAATTGCATCTTGATCCCCTCATTGCCTTGGGATGAAATCCATGCCACCATCCACCAATTTAATGGTGACATGTACTTCACATGAGTAGATCCATAATTTTCCTTGTCAATAACCACTCCCACACCTACAAATAATTTTTCCCTGTCAATAACCACTCCCACACCTACAGATAAATTTTCCTTGTCAATAACCACTCCCACACCTACAGATAAATTTTCCTTGTCAATAACCACTCCCACACCTACAGATAAATTTTCCTTGTCAATAACCACTCCCACACCTACAGAGGAATATTTATCCTTTTTTCCAAAGGTTCCAAAGTTTACTCCTCCAAAGGATTTGATCCCATATGTTTAATTTTGGAGTACCCTACCTTAAGATGAACAAAGAGCCTCCAATACATAGAGAACACCCATATTTGGTAACCCTCATAAGGATTGGGTAATAATAAACCAAATACATATCCATTGTACAAATTGCAATCCATCATTCTCTTTATCAAACTACTCTAACATCCATGTTTTATTAGTCCCGAGGTGTGAAAGAAACAATGCATTGTGTCTTAACATATTCATTTATCCTCAAACTAATCTTTCTACTAGCCACTAAATCACATCCAAACAATGGAATAACTCTGCAAGGGCAACCAAATTATACCCTATAATTTGAAATTTATACATAAATGCTGAGAGTTAAATATAATTCAAGCAATGCATTATRTCTTAACATATTCATTTATCCTCAAACTAATCTTTGTACTAGCCACTAAATCACATCCAAACAAAGGAATAGCTCTGCAAGGGCAACCAAATTATGCCTTATAATTTGAAATTTATACATAAATGTTGAGAGTTTAATATAATTCAATATTTTTATTTAAATATGTGCGTTTGAATTGAAACTAAAATTTATATTAAAAGTTGTAAAATGTTAACAATGAAATTTAACCGTTATAAGATGAGAATTTAAAAATTATTTAGCTTAAATATAATAATTGTTGTATTATATTTAATTTTTGTTATGATAAATTAACATATTTTTCAAAGGAAAAAATTGCAAGTTCTATTCAAAGATGAGAATGTAAATTAAATTTCTCATATGCTTATAGCACAATACAAAAAGAAAGAGTAAATGATAGCAGTATGAAAGAAAATGTACTATCTATCTCCTTTATTAACCACTACCAACCATAATAGCTTAGACCCCAAAAGTAAAAATATTAAGAGCAAAACTATCCTTTGACCTTCCAACCATAAAGTCCCATATTTTCAAAAAAATATCAACATTTAAAAGGAAAAAGGATGACTGTACATTATTATATTAAAGCTTAAACAAAACTAAATCACAAGTATGTTCAAAACAAAAGATTTAACAAACTCCCAAAAACATAAGATAAAGCATGGAATCAAAGATATGGAAGGGAGGACACTCTATCTCCTTCCCTAGATTATTCTAACGTCACTAGACCTTCAATCAAATACTGGCCTTCTTTGGGAAGAAACTTTGCTTCAAAATTATGCTCCCCGTGAACATGTGTGAAAGAAACAAGTTCAAATTGCTTTGACACTTCTTTTAATTGCTTAGCTAGTGGTCTAAACTAAACATTGAATATTTGAGAAGTGCCCTTCATCCAATTAATCACCAAAGAAGAGTCCTCAAATTGCTTTGACACTTCTTTTAATTGCTTAGCTAGTGGTCTAAACTAAACATTGAATATTTGAGAAGTGCCCTTCATCCAATTAATCACCAAAGAAGAGTCCCCATATACATGAAGTTGCTTGACTTCTTTATTTAAAGAATACTTGATCTRTAGTCTTAAGGCCATGAATTTCACATAAATACTTAAACCCTTCATAAGATCAACATTGGACTTAATATTGTGAGATAAATATATAAATAAGATACCTACAACATTTCAATAATCATCAAGTCCTTATCCTATTCCTTGAAAAYATACCCAAGTTAGAGATCTATTAATAAACAATTCCCCAATTTGTCAATGGACACCATGCTGAATATGTGGTTTTCAAAAATCCATCATAGATCTTACTTGAGAAAAAAATTGAAATGTAGGAATATGCTTGTTTGGAAAACTTGGGAATTTTTGGACAACCACATTCCTCACAGAATTAAACAAGGCACTGCTATGAATTCTCATATTTCTTTCTTACCAAACCATTTACTCCATATTTTTTCTACCGTTTGTCCACTCCATACATTTGGAATACATAAAGAGGCTCAATTTCCTTGCACAATTATTATGCATATGAACATTTAATTTCCAAATGAGTTAAAATTTGCTCATCCCTTTTGCACAACATACAAATACCTATGCCTTGCTTATTTGTTTTTTGCATTATTTCCCAAGTAAGAAATCTATTATTTGATGCTAACCATGGAAGAATTCATGTCTTCTTGTGAGAGTTTAGTTTCCACACATGTTTCCACCTCTAGATCCACTATTGGTGTTCTAAAGAAAATAAATATTTATATCCCAGTCACCTTGTATAAACCCCAAAATTATTGTTTCTTGTTGATTCTAGATCACCCTCATCCTTTAGTCTAATTCCACGTATTTAAAGGTCCTCTATGAATTTTTTTTACAAATCAACCTAGACCCGATATATGATTAACGTCAATTAATTCTTCCAACACTAATGTCAAATACTTGTTGTATTATGACCCCCCACTTGATTGGGACATAAGTCAAAGAGGGACATAACATCAGGATAACTTCCAACAAAAATTTGAGTAAGGCCAATCTTTCCCCCCTCCATTGCCATTGATTACACCAAATATCAATTCTACTTCTATCCTTTCAAACAACCATCCCAATCTATTTTCCCATACCCATCGGGATTTAAAGTAAGTCCAACGTATTCAAAACCATCGTTGAAATCGAAATGATTGAAAGGGATATTCCCCCCCATTAGAATCTTAGATTTTTCCTCTAAACCATTGAAACATGTCACATATTTTTATATGTTTAATTCCATTCCTATAGCAATGTTGTAGACTCCCAATCTATCCTGCAATGGTTTGGCCTCCTTAATAGAATCATTAGTAAATAGTAAAACATGATCAATGAATAACAAATGTGTGAGACATACAGTCCTATGAATTCTTACAACAACAATAACTCTTGAATTTTTCGCATCTATAATGGTTTTACTCAAACCTTCAATGACAAGTAAGAATAGTAAGGGATAAAGTGCACAACCTTGTCTCAATCATCTTGAGTGTTTAAATCATTTTGAAACTAAACCATTGATAATAACAAGAAAGGATACTAAATAAATACAACCCATAATCCATTTCACCATTCTTAGACATAATCCAACATGACACATCATCAAACTAAGGTAAATCGAACTGGTCCTATCATATGCCTTTGATAGATCTAATTCTAATACTATTGTTGGGAAATATTTAGTTTTGAGGGTGTACAAACCCTCCTAAGTAGCCCCTATTGCTTCATGAATATTCCTCTCAACTAAGAATCCAAACCACTCTTATGATATTACTAAAGATTTTTTTTCCAGGATTGCCAAAAGTTTTAGCTATTATCTTATAAACACAATTACATAGGAAAACATGCCTAAAACTCATTGAAAGATGCATGGTTATCCCGATTTGGAATTAATTCTATGAAAGTAAAATTGAATACCCTTTATACTTTACAAGGTTTCCTAACTTCATCCTATACCCTCATTAATTCCTCCACAAGATCATAAAAACCAATGAAAAAATCAATAGTCCACCCATCCAAACCACATAACATTCTACCCAATTCTACCATGTTTCCTATTTCATTAATATTAATCAAGGGATGTCAAAATATGCTTTTATTTGTTAGAAAATGTTTTTTTGATTGGTTAGGATTGGCCACATAGTTTTGGAAAATAATTTAGCTAGAAAATTTTAAATTAAGACAATTTAAGGGTAGAAGTATGATTTAACGAGCCATTTTTTTAAACCCAAGCATGGCCAATATGAATTAGCCATCCAAATGTTTTTACCCAAGCATGGTCAATATGATTTAGCCGTCCAAATGTTTTTACCCAAGCATGGTCAATATGAGTTAGCCATCCAAATCCCCCCCCCAAGCATCTTAATGGTGGGTTAAATATTGGTTAAGTATCTTGACATTCTAAATTTCATTAAATAATTATACTGGAACATTATTAGAAGAATGAACTCCGCAAATGAAATTTATTAACAAAAAATTCGATCTACGTGGTTGAATAAAATTGATCGAACATCCAAACATGCCTAATCAATAATCTGAGGGATAAATTTAAAAATTTTCATTTATATTGTGAAATTTCTTTTGATGAAATTGATGTGAGAGTATTTAAAAAGAATGTGTTTTTTTTGGACAAGTTGTAAACTTTGACAGTGTCATGTCATCTCACACCAACCATTCTCCCCTCTCTTACTAGTACTATCTACTAAAACTGTAACGTTCCCAACCATCAACCCCATGGTCGGGCCAACATTACTACGCGGAAAAACACTACTGTAACATATTATGCATTCTTATGAAATACATTGCTTAATCACAATTAAACACATCGTAAGCACATTAATACCGTTAGAAAACACAATCCACAAAATTAACAATAATTCACGAATACAACGGAATACATGTAAACATTGCTAGAATCACAAACATGCATATTTAATTGAAATTATACGCATGTATATACTTATCTTTTAGACTGGATGTAATTCACCAACTGTGTGTAGACCTCCCACGAACCTCCCAACCTTAGACCGCACTGCTCATCACTCTCAACAGTAGGTCACCCCCGAGCTGGGACTAAGCTCCACCGGGTAAGGATTCCTAGGCTAGGCAGGGAATACAGGAAGACACACAGTCATAGGAGAAGGATTTTCTCCCAGGAGCCACTTATGCCCACTGCCCACACACTCTCATTCCCCACATGTCTGTCCCACCCCAGGAGTATACACCTTCATAGTTGTTATCAAACAAATCGGTAGGTGCGGACACTAACTGATCTCCCTAGATCCACCCAGATCTAGAACAAAACACACCAGAACATGATGCTTTCCTTAAGTTTTAGATATTGAATTTACCAACTAAAGAGGGATAGGTGACATACCATTTAAACGCCACTTCCTCTCGCCATCGCCTTCCTAGCTCTGTTCCAACGCTCATACAATGATGATCCTACAAAAGAACGCAACCAACCAAAGTGATAGTAATAGCACAAACTCAATATAAACCTATGTATGTGATCAAGGAATCATACAATAAAACACAACAAGATTTACAGGAAAGAATCATATTACTGTATCATATTAAATGTGAAAGAGAGATTACAACCATGTCCTTGATGTCGTANTATGAAAGAATCATATTACTGTATCATATTAAATGTGAAAGAGAGATTACAACCATGTCCTTGATGTCGTAAGGTCCCTTCCAACTGTCCTTCGTTCCCCACACACTTCCATTCCAAGAATTCTGAGAGCATAGATCTGACAATATTCACAATCTATCTTGACAAAGGAAAAACTCAAAGACACTCCAACCAAGCTGATAATTCCAAGCCAAATCCAACTTTGCTAGTCCAAAAATCTCCAAAGCTCCAAAGCTAACTTTCTCCATGAGATCTCCTCTCCTTTTATAAGTTGAAGAGGATAAGGTGAGGAGGTTAGGATGATCCCACTAAATCATGAAAGCGAGTAAGATCCACACCATTCGGATGCCACCTCACCACGAAAGTTTCTCCTTCTAGAAGATTCGAGAAGACGCTCGTTTTTCCCACGTGTAAGCATTCTCACACCCTGCCTACAGAGCAACCTGCGAACATCTCACAACCCAGCTATGGTGCAACCTGCGAGACTCAGGCATTCTCGCACCCTGCTTATATAGCAACCTGCGAACTTCCTTTTTTATAGGGTTTTTACAAAGGAAAATGCAACTTCTTTTCTCAGGAAAAGTTCTTCTCCCTTCTCTCTTCAGGAACTCAGGCCACTAACCCCTCGGAAGGAAATAGATAGGTTTACATCATTAACGGTCATAGGGATAACGAAAATAATGTGTAACAGAGAGCCCCCCAAAGTATGAAGTTAGAACATAGTGATAGCTGAAATACTTTGTTGAGTGTGTGTAGGGAACAAGGAACAATCGATCGGAAACCTGCCAACAAACAAGGAAATATAGTACAATAATATATCATTGCTGAGGTAGGCATTCCCATACTCAGAATACAAATGACTCGGAGCATAAATGCCGACATGCAAAGATCCATGTCAAGTAAGACAAGTCATGGCCACCAAACATACACTGTGGATCCATGCCATTATGACTCAAATCTGAACATAGCCACCAAAAATACACTGTGAATCTATGTGTTAAAGTTTCAAATTTGAACATAGCCACCAGACATACAATGTGGATCTATGCAACATTACAAATTGAATATACTCCAACGCAACCTGAATCTGTTATAAAAGATTCAGGGTCTTCATCTCTATCACTCTATAGTATGAATCTAACCATGCGAATACATGTGTTGAAGTCGAACATGGTAGAAACCACTTGATTACCGGTCATTAGTGTATACCGTTAACAAGTGCGAGGGAAATCACCATTAATGTCAATGACTCCCAAGGTACTCTGGTACAATCCAACGAATGTGAATCAATGAGCTGAG
>JASDQU010100887.1:1661-34646 GCA_032191745.1 Picea mariana
ATATGAACCATAATATTATACCTTTATTGATATGGAAGTAATGTTCATTTGTTTCTTCGAGGGGGAAACCTCCAACAGAGCAAAGCTCAGATTACAAATATTTAAAATACATCTTTTACAATGCTTGTACATCTATATATAGTACTTTATATCTTCTAAGAACATTCTAGAGAAATATCTCTCTAGTGGGTGGAACCTTCTAGTAAGCATTCTTACAATAATTGTATTTACACTACTACATGGGATTTATTTACTAGTGATGGCCTCCATACATAGAAATACATGGTAATCTATTTACTTAGGGGATTAGGGAGGTTGGGACATAAACACACCCTCCCCCTTAAAAAGTAGTCTTGTCCTCAAGATTGGAGATAGGGGAAGTCATGCATAATGATTGTTGGTTCCCATGTGGCATCCTCTCGTTGTGTATCCTTCCATTGTATTAAAACTTCTTGGACAATGCATTGGTGAAGACAACACTCTCGTTTCTCAAGTATGGCCTCCAACTACAAACAAATAGAACCTTCATCATCCAATTTATATAGACTCGTTTGAACACAACAATTAGATCCAACCACTTTTTCTAAGCAAAAGACATGGAAGACGAGATGGATCTTAGAGTGACTTGGAAGTTTTAATTTGTAAGTCATTGGCCCAATATGATTGATGATCTTATAGGTCCCATAAAACATAGGAGCAAGCTTATGGTGGTGCTTTTCCTTGAGAGAGGTCTGTTGATATGGCTATAGACGAAGGAACACCTAATCCCCTTCTTCAAAATGATGTTCAGATCAATGTTGATCAACCCGTTGCTTCATTCAATTATGAGCCATTACCATATTATCTTTGAGAGTGCAAAGAATGTCGACCCGAGATGTAAGTGTTGAAAGATTATTTGTTGAAAGATTGGTTGTCATTGATGTCAACCCTTGAACAAGAAGTTAACAAGTTGCATGTCAAGGTAAAAGAGTTGTAAACAAAAGTTAACAAGTTGCATGTTAAAGTAATTGTAAACATAAGTTAACAAGTTGCATGTCAGTTGCATGTCATCATGAGATCCTCATTAAAACATGGTGATTAGTAAATTGAAGATCACTTATGTGAATACTAATTGGCAGATATGAGGCAATGAGTTGAAGTCAACGAAGTCCAGTGAAGGAAGAGGTTTGCAAGAGTCGAGCGTACAGAGAAAAAGTTAGAGATCTAAGTTCTTTGGGGAAATCCGTGGATTTCAGGAGGAAAAGCACAGACATCCGCGGGTTGCAGTGGGGAAAAGTGTGGACCTGTGAAGAAAAGTTGTTGAAGATCAGGGATCTACAACTCAGGTCAACTACATGTTGAAGGTATGTCTTCTTGTGTGTTAGGGTGTGTATTCTAAAGAAACCAGGAACATGAATGTCTTAGTGATTCATAAGCATTTGATTTAGAGAACTCTCTTGTGAATCTTGGTATGAGGTATGTGTGGTTGCAGTCTTGATGAGATATCGAAAGCAGTAGCAACAACAGAAGTATCAGAAACAACAACAACAACAGGTTATGAGTTACAACAACAAAGGTAGTGACATATTGGTCTACATTTATATTTCAAGGTGGTTGGATGGCGCAAGGAAATGGGGTTGTAGCCTCCTTTCGGTTGGAGTCGGTAAATTAGGAAGTTGGAGCTTCCTTCAAGTTGCAGCATGTAAATAGGGGGTTGGAGCCTCATTCTAGTTGTAGATGGAGAAATAAGAAGTTGGTGCTTCTAATGAATGTACTATTTGATAAATAAGAAAAAAAATTGTGGTTTTCTTCCGCATTGGGTTTCCACGTAAAATTTTGTTGTACTGTGTTTATGTGATACTTATGCATTGAATTATGGTGTTGATGACATATTGAATGCTCATGATATTTATTGGAGGTTTTATATTGTGATTAAAAGAACTAATTGTGCTCATACTAATTGACCCCCCCCCCTCTCAGTATTCCAACAGTAAGGGTTTTTTCAACCTCTTGTACCTTGGAGATACTTGGTAAATAAGATAATATTGAGGGGAGATTTTTCCCATAGAATGCCTCAAAGGGGTTCATGTGAGTGGCACCATGATAAGTTATATTATACCACCATTATGCTAGGGGTAACCACTGAACCTATTGGGAATTCCATTTGTAAGTGAAGCACCTCAAATATGCTTCCAAATACTTGTTGAAAACTTCAGTCTAATCATCATTCTAGGGGTGATATGCAATGCTAAGATGTAATTGAGTGCCTTGGAGCTTGAACAATTCTTTCTAGAAGTTGCTCGTGAAAGTGGCATCACGGTCTGTGATAATAGATTGTGGCATGCCATGTAGTTTGAAGATGTTGTCCATGAAGACTTGAGTGACCATGGAAGCATTAAAGGGATGTTGGAGGGAAAAAAATGAGTATATTTAGAAAGGAAATCAACCACAACCATGATTCACTCTTAAAATTTATGTGATCTCCTCTCTCTACGCGATCTCCTCTCTACGCAACTTGCTTCCTTTGTCTATGCGCCCTGCTGCCTGCTTCTTTCTTTTCCACGACATTTTACCACTTTTCCTGTTTACTTGCTAATCTTCATTCCTTTGAATGTTGATTCACTCTTCAACTTTCTACTTCTTCCCTGAATCGTTTTCTTTCTTTTTTCCTGTTTGTTTACTTTTTCTTTATTTTTATTCCTTTTTCTATCTACACTATAATAAATATATAAAGTTACCGCACAGTCAGATTAGTGCGTGGAAGGACAACCATCCCTATACAGTTCCAGCCGACTCTCGTTAAATACCTCTTCCATGAATTCTCCATCCAACTTCTCCAGCTGAAAAAAACCGCTTTTGTCACATATTTGATCACATATGGGCCTAACCAATGCATCTGGAACTTCCATGGATGTTGTAGAAACTTACTATCATAGAGTAATACTAAGTCTCATGTCTGGAACTTCTTTTGTTTGATATGTCTGTCATGCCAAGATTTATCGCACACTTTCTATACTTGTTGATGAAAACCTGCGACAAAACGATCTTCTTCTAATTCCATTAGTTCTAATAGTCTCTTTTCCACTGCGCCTGAATCTGTAAGCTCTGTCATCGCAAAAATGCACATAATTGGTACTATGAATTCCACTGGCATAACAACTTCTTGTCCATACATCAACTTGAATGGATTATGTCCTGTTAGCTTCTTGCTTGTGGTCCTATATTCCCATAAAACTACTGAAATATTCAAGTCCCAGTCATCCCGTCTTACGTTGCAAACCTTTGTCAGCGCATGTTCCATGATCTTATTGAAAGATTCTATTGCTCCATTTTCCTGAGGATGGTATGGTGTAATCTTATGGTGATGGATCTAAAACTCCTCTATTAATATTGCAATCGTCCTATTCAGGAAATGATTTCCCTTATCACTCATAAGTATCCTTTGGCATCCAAACCTTGTTACTACATTTTCAAACAATAATCATGCAACTATCTTTGCACTACAGTCTTTGAATGGTTCTTCCTCAACCCATCTGGTTAAATAGTCTGTCGCAATAATGATGTACCTAGCTCTCAACCTCTTAGTTGGTGGATTAATTGGCCCTACAAATTCTACTACCCACTTATCAAATGCTTGTAATGTCACTTGTGGAACTAAGGGAATTTCATCTCTTCTGGACGACTTTCTCAATTTCTAACAAGCATCAAAACTTTGGCAGAATTCCTTAGCATCTTTGTGAAGAAGGGTAGGCCACCATAATCCTACGTGCAAGATCTTCCAAGTTGCCTTTCCTGCATAGTGACCTCCTGCAACCCCTTCATGTGCCTATTACAATACCATATTTTTTTCATGTTCCAATACACAACGTCGTAGAATACCATCTGCAACTAACTTGTACAGATTTCTTGCTATCAACTGGTAGTCTGCTACCTTCACTACAAGTTGCTTCTTCCACGCCATTGTAAAACTTGGAGGGGCTATTCATGTACTCAAGAACTAGACTATGTTTGCAAAATAGTTTCCAACCATTTGAGTTACAAATAGGTGTGTGTCTCGTAAACTTTCATCCAAGTTCCCTGCATCTTCTCATGATAGTATGTGCGACAAGTGATTTGGTGTCTAATTAAACTTTCTTGGTTTCATAATCACCTCAAAGTCATATTCCTAGAACAATAATAACCATCTGCATATCCTTCCCCCCAACACTGGCTTGTTAACTAGGTATCTCAATGCAGAATGGTTTGTATACATTTTGCAATGAGATCCAAGTAGGTAATGTATGAACTTCTGTAAGGAATACACCATTGCCAAACCTTCTCATTCTGTTGTAGTATAGTTATGCTCTGTAGATGATAATTTCCTGCTGGAAAATTCAATAAAATGGTCTATCTCTCCTTCACCTGGTTGCACCAAAATTGCTCCTAATGCTATCAACGATGCATCCACATGAACATAGAATTCCTTTCTCCGGTTAGGAAAAACTAAAATCGGATCAGTGACCATCTTTTGTTTCAATGTATCCAGACTCTTCTGACATTCATCATTCCATTGATACTTTACTTCCTTCTTTAACAACTTCTCCATAGGGGCTGTGATCTGTGCAAATCCTTTGATAAAAATTCTATAGTGTCTTGTATGACCTTTTGTAGATTTGAACTGTCGTACTAAAGTTGGTGGTGGAAAATCAACAATTACAAATATCTTTACAGGGTCCATTAACAATCCTTGTTTACACACCACATGGCCTAACAAAATTCCAAAAGGTGCACAAAAAATGCATTTCTTCAGATTCAATGAGATCTGGTATTTCCTACACTTATCCAACATTAAGTGCAGAAGTTCAACATGATATTTTAATAGACTAAATACTATCCAATCATCTAAATACACCTCTATGAACTTATGAATGAACTCTTTGAAAGTTGCAACAACTACTCTGGAAAATATTGTTGGTGCATTCTTCAAACCAAATGACATTACTATGTACTAGTAACAACCTCATTCTGTTGCAAAGGTCATCTTATAGATGTCTTCTTGCACAATCTTGATCTGGCGGTATTCCGAAAATCCATTCGTAAAAGACTAAGTCTCTTGACCCTCTACATTCTCTAATACTTCCTCTGTAAAATGTGTAGGAAAAGGGTCATGTAAACATGCATCATTCAACTTTCTCAGATCTACGCATATCCTGATTCCTCTTGTTTTCTTGCCTTGAAGTACCATTGGGATGATCCACTCTGATTCTTCAACAGGTTCTATAATTCCAACCTCTAACATTCTATTTATCTCTGCTTTTACCTTCTTCTTGTATTTTGGGTTCATTCTATAGGGTCTTTGTCGCATGGGTTTGGCATATGGCTTAAACAGAATCTTCATTTTTCCTAACTCTCCATCAATTCCTTTCATCTCTGAGAACATCGTTGGAAACAAATCCTGATACTCGCGCAACAAGTCGAAAATATTCTCAACTGTCTCATCGCTATAGTAGTCTCCTATGTTGGAAAAAATCATCTCATATTTTGTACCTATGTTCACTTTGCATGTTCTTAGGGGCTTTGCATATATCGCTGCATCAAGCTCGGTCCTTCTACTATGCACTCCCCTTTAGTTTTTGGTATCTAAAAATCCTTAGGTCTTCATCCTCCCGGTGTTCTTCAACAACATTGTAGCAATGCAAGACCTCTTCAATTGTCACAGTAACCCTAGGTGTATAGTACATCATACCTTCTGTTGAAAAAATATTATTCCCGATCATATGCAAGGTTGATTCAATCAAAATATTATTATTTTTAAAGATGAACATTACCTTGAAGTTTTTGGTCAAATCTTCCCAATCTCCCATCCCTCTGCGCACTTCTAATTCCATGTACCAATTCTTCAGGATAGTGTCTAGAGTATGCACAAATAAGTGCATCCATTCTTGCTGAGGTATTGATCTCCATGTCACAGTAAACTTTGTAATATGGTGTGATGGGCAACTTAACTCATTATACTTTGGCATGATACTTTCATTCTCTGTTCTGAAGCTGACTTGTAATAAATTTTTGCACCGCTGCCAGTTTCTTATTCCATCCTTGTGCATAGCCCACCATCTCGTAGGAGCTGCTTTCAGCACAAGATCCAAAGATACTAGTCTCTATTGATCTAATATCTGCAACTCAAACTCTCTTATAAAATAAACTACATTAGTTAATCCATCATACCTTGGAGGTTTTCATATCTCAATCCCAATCCATCGCAATGCGCAGGTAATCCTGACACATTTTCTTGTCGATACTTCATGCAACCTTTGTTACTAATTCTCCAAGGCTTCTTCTGATTCTTACGTGCATGAGTTGATACTACTCCAACTGAGTACACCCTTAGTTGTAGGGTTCACATAATCATCCATCTGCATAGACATATTATACATATTATCAAGTTCTTTTCTCTTTGTTGGTTCCCCATGCATTATTCCTTCAGTGGGGTCCAACGACGCAGTAACCTTCAAGTATTCTATTTCTAATACCATCTATCTTTTCTTTAGATCAATGATTGTATGATGATCAAATTCCCTATCAAGTCCCAATAGTTTTGGATAACGTGAATTGCCATCTACTATTTCGATCACTTCGAAGTCTACTACACTGCTCACTCCATCAATATTGACATTTACTCCTATCAACCTTCTAATTGAAACAATTTTATGTTGGTTCACTAGTCTCAGTTGGATAGGAGACCAAATCAACTTTAGCTAGTCCATCATCTCCCAAGTATGTCTCAATATAACATTCACATCGGAGCCTAAATCCATAATTATATTGTCCATTTCGTAAGATCCTATCTGTACATTGAGCTAGAAATCCCTATTTGTTTGCTTCTTACTATGCACATGGTTAATTGCGTTGTGTGCAACAAGTTTCTCTTTTTCTTGGGCACAATGGTCAATCATTCTGCGGAGACTACTCAATGTAGATTCATCTTTCATTAATTCTAAACAACTTCTTAAGAAACTTTTAAAAGTGATTACCTTTTCAACTTGCTTTTTTGAATGGTGATATACAAGAGGCATATCAAACATTGGTGGTCTATCATACAAGGGTGGTGTATTTGAAGTTGATGTTATCTAGTCTTCTCCCATCAATTCTTTTGTTTCTTGTTGGTAGGTCTCTTTCTCTTTTTTTGGATCAAACAATGGTAATGGATTCGTTGTTTTTCTTACCCACTGGTGAATTGTATTCCCTTGTTCTGTCACATCCGCTCCGATTCTTTTTCCGCTTAGATATTTCTATCTTAGGTTGTTCATTGCACGCCTCAACTGCTATCATCTATACATTTGTGTTCCTCTTTCTTTCCATTTTTCTATTAACTTTGGACGATATTGCGTTGCATGGTCTAGTGCTCTGCAACATGTACATGTCGTGCATGGATTCAGGCAGTTTCACGCTAAATGTCTAGGCTAATTGAAATTATAACATATGATAGGTCCTCTTCCTTGACCAAAGATTCCTCTTTCAAAACCTCTGAATCATCCTCTACCTCCTTGATTATAACCTCCTCTGGGAGTATTAAACTGCATGGCTCCTCCTTCTAATTATTCACCTTGAACTCTATAAGCATCTGCAGTGTGCTCTCTCATCAGTTCCAATGCCCACAAATCCTTCTCATCATGTCTGATGAACTTAGAGAAATTACAAAACAAATTCCTTGCAGTGCTCTAGTATTTCTGCATCAATGGACAATTATGAGGGTGGTGACCCACTATCTTACAAATTTCACACCATAACCCTAACGGATTTGGGGTTCCTGTATTGAAGTATTATTTAAATGTCGGACACTCATCTTTATGATGGCCTTCTATTTTACAAGTGATACACCATACTCTTTCACACTTTTATTTTCCTTTTGTAATTTCTTGTAACTGAATAGTCAGTGTGGCTTCCTATGATCAGACTCGAGCCTTCCTTGCGTTATTCTCTCCTATAGGGGACGCTTCCAATGTCATTGCAATTTCCAGAGCTTCTGACTACGTCACAACCTTCTGTTGCGTCAAATGGAAGCGTATGTGTGGAAATAAACCTGCAATAAACCATTATATGTGTTGTGCATACATAATTTGGAAGGTTAACCAATCTTTAAATATCTTAAACCTTTGATCGTAGTCCCATACTGATTCATTTACTATCTGCTTGATCTCCTTCAACTTTGTAATGCACTATGACTGAGACTTAGGATTTTGGAATTCTTTCTACAATTCTTGTCTTACCTCTTCCAATGTTCTCGTTTGGCTTGTAGGTGTAGTATTTTCATATTTCATATACCATAATAGTGTGTGATCTCTGAAAGTCATTTCCAATTGCGCAATCTTCACATCATCAAGGATCCTGGAAGTTATTCAAAGTCCATATCATGTCGCAAATTAACAAATGTTTTTCTAGGGATTTTGAACTGACCCCTTGAAAGATAGGCATCCGTTAAGGTGGGATCTACCTCCATTATCGTATTTTGCATGGTATTATTTCTTGATACCACTAACCGATTCTGAATAGACATACTACTTCCACTACTTTGATTACTTCCACTCCTATATTTACTTCCCCCACTGACTACAATTGACAAAATTTTTGATCTTACCTTAGTTTTTGGCAACACACACGAGGTTGTGGATTTGACACAGAGTTTGACCTGAGTGGGATATTCTCCTACTGGAATGAGATGACAAATATTTTAGTCTATGCGCAGACTCCATTCCATCTAGAATATTGAACCCGTGTCTCTTTCATCGATCTCACTGTGCTTCCTTTCTCTCTCAGCCACAATCCTCTTCTTATTCGTTCTGAATCTCTTACCACTGCACAATACTCCAATTTATTCGTTCGTCACACACTCTTCTTCACTCGACATCCTCATCCCGATCATTCCTCATTCCTTCTATTCATCTCTTTCTATGCTCAGATCATTCATTGGTTAGCCCCCAATTCCCCTATATGCACGAAGGTGCTTAGCAATCAAATTCCATTATCATCACTCCTTTGTCGCACAACAACATATTAATCCACATAGATGTTGACTTCAAGTATCTTTCACGCGGCCGTTGAAGAATTCTCTTTCAACAACACTTTACAACTGAGTACAATCTATGGAAAATTTAGTAACGTAACCTCCCAACACACTATCCAACCAGTAGTCAATTGCGCGTGATGTATTCATGCTTACTGAATTAAATTATCAGATTAATTAAGGTGTCCAATTTCTTGGAATTGTAGTGTGATATCTTCCGATATGTTCAATAAATATATGGATCCACTCTGCTAACACATTTGGGAAGTCAACAAAGAAAATTTCATGCAAATATGTAAAAAAATACCTTTGTAACCATTCTTTTGCACTGATCCTTGGATTTTGATTCTGGTATGTTGCAAACTTGATCTCCTTAGTGTTCCACCATTCTTCAATCTCCTCCATAGCTAGCCTCGACATCCTCCTCATTCGCAGATCTCGATCCCAACAACATAACCATTTTTTGGCATGCAGTGGGTAGACCCAGGGTTAATCATTAATTCACCAACAAATCCCAAGATACTAGCCCTTTTGACATCACCCACAAGCATGTGAAGTCTCACCCGAAGTACCTATGGGGACTGCAAGAACTAGGTTTTCGCAGCCATGGGAGAATATGAGGCATTGATTAATTATTGTTTACTTAACATTCATTCATATGTTCAGTGTGTGAAACCATATCAATATTATTAACCACGATAGATTCATCTAACCATTCATTATATGCACATAACCATTTAATAGATCTGACATATTCATATTAGCCATTCATCATAGGTGCATATTAAACAAAATAAGAAAACACATAATCACAACATGCACATTTGAACACAATAATTAACATGGTTCACCCCAAACTGGACTATCTCCACAACGACTAGCTTCTTATTCATTCATTCATAATCTTCGTTACATGCATGTGCACTGCGCTCATATATAAGTATTCAGTAAAAATCCAAACCTTACCAAGACATTCTATGTTGCAGTGCACACATACCTTTCTATTAATCTTCAACTCAGCTCATACTCGACAACTCAAACAAAAAAGTTAACAATACAAACCACTAGCCAACTCTTCACTGACCACATACTCTCTTGGCTAAGCTCTCTTTCTACACAAAAACCCATTCCATATTTATAGTATTCTATTAGAGATAAGCCCATTACAACATGGTTACAAAGTGGAAAAAATTTCTCAAAACTTCCTAAGTAACTCCCATTTCTTGTGCACTAACTCCGGATAGTGCGCTAGTTGCTTTCCRTGGGCACTGCTCCTTTTCCAAAATTTTGCACGATGTGCTTTTGCATGATTCCCTGCTCCAACACTTATATAGTTCATATGTTTTCCAACATGATGATGATATGGTCACAGAATTATTTCTACCACCCAAGGATGACTGTTTGCAGTATGYTTATGTTTATTTCCAACCTCTCCTTGAGGATTATACTTTTTAGGACTTAGAACTATTATTTGATGAAGATTCTCAACCATATTTGCGCTCAAATTTTGATGGACACGATGTTGTGGCTATCCCAAAGAAATAAGAGATTCACATTATTGAGTAGCAGTATTTTCTCCTTGGGACCTTTTACAGGGATATCCAGATGAAAAGGCAACAATTTTTCAGTAGTAAGAGGATTTCTTCAATTTCAATTTACTATTAAGTTATTTTCAATTTACTAGACAATAATAGCATAAGCAGGATCACTAAAAGAAACACAATCACGAGGTACACAACACTTATCCTGGGAAACCGGGGAGAAAACCCAACAAAAACTTCCTTAATATAGATTGGCAATACAATGCCAAGATAATAAATCAAACACTAGAGAATATCCAAGACTGAAGAATTCACCTCTCTCTTCTCTTTCTTCCGACAACTGCAACTTCCTTCAAACTTGGGCACTAGATGAGTGACTTGAGTGAGTGAGTGAATGAGGCACTAGCCTCTCTTATTTATACTAGCTAAGGAGCACTAGGGTGGTGTCTGTTCATTAGGAAGGGCCGAATTCTCCAACTAGTGGCTAAAACCACTTTAATTAGCCCTGGGGGCCAACTTCTCAATTATCATATTTTAATTAGGGTTTGACCAATCCAAAAAAGTGGATTTGGTCATACATAAGTCTCGACATGATCAATCCACAAAAGGAGATTGATCTATAAGATAATAACTCAATAATAAGTAGAATATACTTCACAGTTACAATATTTCAACACTCCCCCTTAACAAGAAGGGTATTCTACAACATCATCAGGAGATAAATAATCGGAAGTTTTTCTCATCATCAATAAAATCATCATTCACAACATGGAGATGGAGTATCATCATCATCATCATTCACAACATGTAGTTGGAATAACATCATCATCATCGTTCACAGCATAGAGATGGAATCTGAAACATCAACATAAGTTAGCATAAAATCTATAACAACAACATCAAAAACATCATCATCAACAACACGAGGCTGGAGAAACAACACCATCACAACATAAGGCTGGAGCAAAAACATCATCATCATATAGCAAAGGAATGAGGCAGGTGTAACAACAATATTTTGTGGTACTCTGACAGTCCCTAGGGATATGCCCAGGAATCATAAGATTCCCTAGGATTTAAAATCCTAACGGAGATACCACGTGGTACTTTGACAGACTTTCTTTACCGGATCTTCGCGATCTGCCAAGGAATCATAAGATTCCCTAGGATTATAAAAATACTAATGGAGCTACCACTACTGACCACAACTGTCATATACATTCACAGGTACTCTGACAGACCGTCCTTACCAGACCTTCGATATCTGTCCAAGGATGATCAGTCCCCTAGGATATAAAATCGTGACTGAGCTACCCGATGTTGGTCAGGATACCATAGTATCATCAACATCAATCCCCATTTCAAGGGAGGTCCTTTCAGACTATACCAAGATTGTCTCAAAAGTATTCAAACTTTACACAAGACAGAGGCTTAGTCAACACATCTGCAACCTGCTCATATGTGCCAATATATTGGAGCTTTACAACTCCCCTCTGCACCATATCACAAATGTAGTGATACCGAATTTATATGTGCTTTGACTTGTCATGGAACACATGGTTCTCCTTCATATTTATGCAACTCTAGTTATCACATAAAATCACGGTTGCTTCCATCTCTAGATCAAATAGACTTGTCAACAACTTCTGAAGCCATATGGCTTCACAACTGGCGGAACATGCATCAATGTATTCCACATATGTCATTCTAAGAGAAATATTGGATTGTTTTCTACTCTTCCATGAAGTCATGGTTGACCCCGGATTGAAACAACATCCTGAAGTTCTCTTTCTATCAGAAACACTTCCAGCCCAATCTGAATCGGTATAACCAACCAGTTTGAAGCCATGATCTCCATTATAATAGAGACCAAAGTCCAATGTACCCTTAAGGTATCTCATCACATGTTTTGTAGCAACAAGGTGAACATGTTTGGGCTCTACCAGATATTGACTCAAGGTGTTCATAGAAAAACATATATCTAGCCTGATATTAGTCAGATACATCAACAATCCAATGATCTGTCTTTACAATGTAGCATCAACCAATTCTGACGAAGTATCAACCATGAGCTTAAGCTTTGTTTCAATGGGTGTGTTCATGGATTTACATTCCAACACATTAAACCTCTTCAATATTTCCACTGCATACTTCCCTTGGTTAAGGAAGATATTCTTTGGGCTCTGCCAAACTTCGAGACCTAGGAAATAGTGCATCAGGCCTAGGTCTTTCATGTCAAATTATGTAGTGAGATTCTTCTTACAATCAGTGATGAGATTTTGTTCTTTAGTTAAGAATAAGTCATCCACATACAACAGTAATATAACTAGCTCATCATTCATAACCTTGAAGTAAAGGTTAGAATAAACTTTACTCTTAGTAAAGCCAAAGTTCGTCAGGAAATTGTCAATTCTTCCATACCAAGTTGTAGGAGCTTACTTAAATCTATACAGATTCTTCTTCAACCTGCAACATGAGTCTTTCTATCTTGAACTTCAAACCCTTGAGGTTTTTCTATATACACTTCTTCTTCAATAACACCATTTAAGAAGGTTGTTTTCACATCCATTTGGTGTAACTTCCACTTCATCTTGGCTGCTAGAGATATGATGGTTCCGATAGAAGTGTATCTGTCTACAGGAGAAAACGTCTCTTCATAATCAATTCCTTCCTTTTGATAAAATCCACGAGTACAAACCTTGTTTTATGTTTTTCAACACTTTCATCAACAACATGTTTTATCTTGTATAACCATTTGGAAGATACCACATCTTTATTCTCCAGTATGGGAACTATTTCCCATACATCATTCTTTATAATGGATTGGTATTCTTTTGCCATGGAATCTTCCCATTCTTTCTTATGAATAGCTTCTTCAAATCAAGTAGGATCATTTTCTATGAGATCACA
This sequence comes from Picea mariana, assembly GCA_032191745.1. NCBI lineage: Eukaryota > Viridiplantae > Streptophyta > Pinopsida > Pinales > Pinaceae > Picea > Picea mariana. The sequence goes on from JASDQU010100887.1 coordinate 15,132, forward strand.
CATTAAAGCCATATAATTGGAGAATGGCTTAGGTTTCTTGACTTGTCTCATGGTTCCATATGAGGCACCATACTTCTTTCCATCTTGAATAAGTTCCCTTTCCCAAGTTGGATTTCTCTTGTGAGAGATCGCCATTTGGGGAGGTTATTATGATTCTATCACATCATGATATTCTTAAATCTCATCATCAGGGGAAACTGTGAATTCCCTCACCGGTTCTGCAACTATGGGAGATACAGGTTATTCTTCATATACTTCTTCAAGATGACATCTCCTTGATTTCTTGGGTGCTGCATCTTCATAAAAGGTTACATCTCTGCTGATCTCAATATGATGGTAACCTGGTATGTAAATCCTAAAGGCCTTTGAGACGTCACAATATCCAACAAATATTCCCTTATTTCCTAAAGGGTCCATCTTGGTTCTCTTTTCCTTTAGAATGTGTACAAACATTGGACAACCAAATATCTTGAGATAGATTACTTCTGGCTTCTTTCCGAAGAACATTTCTTCAGGGGTTTTGAACCCAAGTGCACTAAGGGATAATCTGTTTTGGACATACACTATTGTTCTTGCTGCTTCATCCCATAAGTGCATTGGAAGATCTTGATCATGGATCATAGTCTTCATTGCTTCCATTATAGTTCTATTATTTATTTATGCTACACCATTTTGTTGAGTATTTTAGGGAGTGGTGAGCTCCCTCTTAATCCTGACATCTTTGCAAAAGCTTATAAATTCTTTCAGAGAGATTCTCTATCAAGGCTTTGAATTCCTTGAATTTTCCAAACACTTCATCTTTTGATTTCAAGAAGTAAACCCAAGTATTGCTAGAATAATCATCAATAAATGACACATAGTATACATACCCACTAAGAGAGGTTGATGGCATTGGGCCACATACATCTGAGTGGATGAGCTCCAAGATTCCTTATGTTTTACTATTTCTCTTCGAGAAAGGATTCTTTATGTTCTTTCCTTATGCACATCACTTGCACACACATTCATGGTCAACCTTGAATTCTGGTAGACCTGTAATTTCCTTGCTCACATATGGTAAGGATTTGTAGTTGATGTGAGATAGTCTTCTATTCCAAAGTTCACATGGAATATCAATGGAGTGAGTCAAGCCTACATTTGAATGACCTTTTAACTTATACATGCCACCTTCTTCTGTTCCAATAACAATTGCATCTTCTATGGTTTTTCCTTTAGGCCACATAAGAACTTCACCATCTATGAATGCAACCCTGAAACCTTTCCTATCTAAAGCTGAGATAGAAAGTAAGTTCTTTTTCAAACTTGGTACATATAGTACATCCTTCATCTTCATCGGGGTCCCTTAGATAGGGTATTGGTAATCATCTCCACATGTAAATTTCCAGGGAAAATTGTTTTATGTAAGGCTAGAGAGAATTTTTCTCTGACCTATCATGTGCTTAGAAGAACCATTGTCTATGAGCCAAGTGTCCTCTCTAGGTGAAACATATCCTGAGAGGGCATAGAATAAGACATAGTCTTCAATCTTTTCTTTAATCATCTTTGTGGGTGGCTCATCATCTTCAACTGCATGGGCATGGTGTCTTTTGTTATTTCTCTTCTTGTATTCTTCTCTTCTAGCTGGACAATTATTAGCAATATGTCCCATCTTGTCACAATGGTAACATTGATAATATGAGAAATCCTTTAAGTCTCTTCTTTGACCTTTTTGAAACTTCTGGAATCTCCTTGGAGAGTGAGATTCTTTGTTGAAATGGGTGAATCTATTTGGGGAGTGAGATTCCTTATGTAGGTGGGTCTCCTTCTTGAAGTGAGACCTTCTCTTTCCTCCTTTAGAATGAGCAACTAGGGCTTGATCTTCATCCCTTAAAAGAATTGCTTCTCGGTTAGCTACCCTTGCTTCTTCTTGAACACATTCTTCCCAAATACTATGAAATTGGAGTTTCTCCTTTCTTGCATAGATGGTTTGGATGAAGGCATCCCAAGGTCTTGTGAGACCATTAAGAGTTGTAATTATGAGTTCATATTCATGTAGGTTGTCTCCAATTACTTCTAGTTGTTCCTTGAATTGACAAACCCTAGAGAAATAGTCATGAACGATTTCTTCTTTCTGCATCTTTGTATTCTTGAGTTGGGTTCTCAAGTTCATCTTCCAGTTAATGTTCCTTCCTTTATACATTCTGGTTAGGGAATCAAACATTTATTTTGGATTATTCTTAGAAGAAACTTGAGGGATCAAGTGGTCTTTAATAGAGTTTGCAATGATTCTTTTGGCCCTAACCATATCGTTCTGGTACTTTTCTTTAGTTGTAGCATCTGCGGGTTTTGGTACATTTTCCTTGATGAATGTTGCAAGGTCATTCTCTTCAAGAATGAGTGTAATCCTATACTTCCAGGCACACAAGTTATACACACCTTATAACTTGTCAAGAATCTTGGTGCTTGCATACATCTTGACCTGACGCTAGGAAAATGACCAAAAATTGAAAGTGATCATAAATTAAATCTGAACTTACCAGGAGGTGCACTTGGTTGAGGCGATTGTGTTGGTGCAGTTTGTTTTTAGAAAATCCATATTTTACCCCTTGAAATCGGGCTTGCACAAATATGGACTGGTACTTTTGGTATTGGTTCTGGTTTCCTAGTTTTCTAGTACCAGTGAAACTAGGGTTTCACTTTCCGGAGGTTCTGGCCATTAAAATGGTGCTCTCAAGCTGCCAATGAGTTCGCTAGGCTAGGGCACACTTCCCTTGATAGTTTTAATGCTGAAATTTTCTTCCAAAAAAAAGTCCTAATTTTCTTGTACAACAACAATGACGTTTTTGGTTTCCCAGTGAAAGGTGCTCTATTTATTCAAGCTCTGAAACCATGTTAAATTTAGAGTTTCTATTAAGTTATTTTCAATTTACTAGACAATAATAGCATACGAAGGATCACTGAAAGAAACACAATCACAAGGTACACACCATTTATCCTGGGAAACCCTCATGGGGGAGAAAACCCAACAAAAAATTCCTTAATATATATTTCCAATTCAATGCCAAGATAATAAACCAAACGCTAGAGAATATTCAAGACTGAGCAATGTGCCTCTCTCTTCTCCTTCTTCCGACAACTGCAAATTCCTTCAAACTTGTGCACTAGATGAGTGAATTGAGTGAGCGAGTGAATTAGGCACTGGCCTCTCTTATTTATACTATCTGAGGAGCACTAGGGTGATGTCTCTTTATTAGGCAGGGCCGACTTCTCCAACTAGTGGCTAAAACCACTTTAATTAGCCCTGGGGGATGACTTCTCAATTAACATCTTTTAATTAGGGTTTGACCAATCCAAAAAAAGGGATTTGTTCATACATAAGTCTCGACATGATCAATCCACAAAAGGGGATTGATATATAAGATAATAACTCAATAATAAGTAGAATATACTTCACAGTTACAATATTTCAACACTTATAAGGTTAAGATGTTTTCCAACATGATGATGATACGATCACAAAATTATTTCGACCACCCAAGGATGACTGGTTGCAATACGCTTATGTTGATTTCCAACCTCTCCTTGAGGATTATCCTTTTTAGGACTTAGAACTATTATTTGATGAAGATTCTAAACCATATTTGTGCTCAAATTCCGATGGACATGACGCTATGGCTAGATGAAAGAAATAAGAGATTCACATTATTGAGTAGCAATATTTTCACCTTGGGACCTTTTACAGGGATATGCATATGAAAAGACAACAATTTTTCAGTAGCAAGATGGTTTCTTCATTTGGATATGAGGCTATCCCTTACCTTTTATCTTCTTCTTGGGGAAGCCATGCAATTTTCTTCTGATCTCTCATCTCCTCTTTGTCTTCGGGAAGCAATGGTCATGTTAATGAGGAAAAATATGAGCCATCATCTATATGTGTCATCCCTATTCATAGATGGGTTGATCAATCCTGTGGCTATTCTCTCTAGTAATATTTTTTCCCTCCCACCCACCTCCATGAATTGATTTCTATGATTGGTTACATGCTTATTTATGTTCATCATTATTATGTGCTTGGATTATCTTTGTTGTATTACATGATTAAGTATAGGGGAAGATACCTTGATGAGATGTTGAGCAGGTGGTTGCACTGGTTGTACAACTTCGCCTTATATCACTAAGCACCTGATCTCCACGGGTCTCGGGCCCCAGGTAAGTAGGTAGGTCATTTTTCTTTCTTGCATTTTCATTTGTGTGTTCATTCTAGTACGATTTCATTTGTTTTCATGTTTTTCTTTACATGTTGCTTTATTCACATTTTTTCATAGTTGTTTACTACATTTTCTTGAACATATTACATGTTAGTTAGAACTTTTTGAAAAATGCATAATTTTTTTTTTAATGAATAGTTGGATTTTTGAAGGTTTGATTATATGAATAAATGGGTGAGTGCTCCACCCTTTGATATCCCAATATGTTTTCTTAAGTGTGTGTAGGCACATGTCTTAGAAAGAGATGTTGAGGTTCGCATTTACTCTACGACGAGCACATGTCCCCAAGTCGGAGTCATATTTTACCACTCCCCCCCCCCCCAAAGCTAGGGGTAACTAAGGAGATGATGTCTTGAGGCCCTTTGTTAGGTAGATAGAGAGGTAGTGGGGGGCCCGGAGGGCCCATAATGGAGGTCATTCAATGTAAGGTGGACTAGGTCCACTATAATATTAAATAAGTCCCATTATGGTAGTTAGTTAGATATAATAAATGTAAGAGGACTTCTTCTACTAGAAGTTTCCTCCTCTAGAATGTTATTAGGTGGTCGATTGCACTATATAAAGGGGTTCATGAAATGTAATGAGATATGAAGAGAAGTATTGTATTTGGATATGAAACGAATTAGGAGGTTTCCCCCTCGAAGAGGCAAGTGGACATGAGAGGATCCCTTCCATAATATGATCCACTGTATGGTTTTGCCCTACCCTTAGGGTTTGATATAATAAAGTGTAGTTTCCATATATTATTCTTGGATCTATTCTGGTGTATTTTTTATTCATGTATTTGGTAATTAACAATTATTATCAGAGCACTTTCCTTGGCCAAAGAAGGGGATATTTTTTTTATTTTATTTTTCAAGTTGAAGACATGGAGTGTCGAGATCCAGATGAGAAGATTCATAAGGGGATAAATGCCCAAAGGTGTTGTAGCTGGAAAAAGATAAAATCCATAAATTATCCTCTAGATGCTCTCCCTAAGGTTCTGAGAGAAATGAAATGCTTCTCCACAAAAAATTCAAGGACCTTCAAAAAACCAAAACACATAAACTAATAAAAGTCTCTCTGGTTGAGGGAGTGCATTTGTGTTTTCTTTTATTTTCCTTTCATATGGAACTCAATGTTCTGCTAGATCCAAGTGGCATTGCAGTGCTCATTAATTTCCATTGCACATAGCACTCAATTTTTTGGACCATAATTAATTAACAAAAATAAAGGGTTTGGAAAAATGTTACATTGCAAACGAGGATGCAACACACCCTCCACAAAGGCACCCATAAATGAGACAATAGGATCCATGGTATGTTAAGAAACCCCATGCCAAAAATACATACCCCCATCCACCTCATACTCTTTTACATGATTTAGAGAGGGTATTCTTGGGAAACACCTTGAGTTGGGGATTGATCTACCCAATAGGGCACCATGACATCCCTTCCATACTTAAATTTGGCAAGTTGTATCAGGTCTTTGAGAATTTGTTTAATTTGAAAAGGGGATATTTAATGAACATGTTTGGGTGGTTCTTTTATTAAATGTGGCTTACTTGGCATGATACATGTGACTTGTGGACCCTTATAGGGAGTACTTTTTTTTCTTTCCAGGGTATTTCCAGGTGTAATCTATTCCATGGAGGATTGTGCCATTTGACCCCAAGGATGGACACCATGCCCCACAGGATGGGCAGAGGACCCTGGATCCATTGCACACTTGAGATGATGGATGTTGCCTTTGGAGGCACTTTGAAAACACTAGGTAATGAAATCACAACCCCTTGCACTTGGACATTTCCCTTTGGAGGCCCAAGACATCACCTTCCAAGCCTTGACATCATGAGAGAGGCTAGGGTTTGATGGGATTGACGGTTCCAAAAGAGAGATGATGTGGTTTGAAGAGTGAAGATACATAAAATGACACTCTAGAGAATGAGATATGGACACATGGACTTTGGAGGCCCAATGAATTGTGTCTACAGGCCTCACGTCTCACTTTTGAGGCCTAGCGTCACCCTTCTAAAGGATTTAATTTATGTAATTTTATATTTTTAAGTTGTAAAGTAAAATAGAGGGGGTCAGCCTCGTTTTAATTTGTTGTTGACAAACTTATGTGGACAAGTTGCTTTTATATGACCTCATATAAATAGAGGTAATCTCACTTTCATTTTATAACAACTCACTTGAGAATTACATACATTATTGGCTGAAATTTTTGCCCCACTTGGTAAATTCTATCTCTCTCTCTTCTTTGGTGCATTTTAGATGAAATAATTGTGCATTGGAGGGAAAAGGCTAGCACTATCTCTTGGATGCTTGTTTATTGGCAATTTTGGTGGAATATTCTTGATAAGTAACGGTTTTTCATGCTATCTCTTGGATCAGGTAAGAAATTTCTGCAATTGTATTTTTTTCTTCTTTATTTCAAGGTTAATTTGTCAAAACCCTTGGATGAGTATAAGGGCATACACCCTCCATCAAGATCTATCTTTTATTGTCATTGAAAATGATTTTTTCAAAGGATGCTACAATGAGTAAAAGGGATTACACCCTTGTAGATTTACCTCGCGAAGATTTGTTTTCTCTAGGGAGTGAAGGGATTACACTCCTGGAGAAGTAATAAACCCTAGCTCATAAAAAAAAGACTCAATAACCCAATAGATAAGGGACTAGTCTTTTTTCATTGGAGATTGAATATTATGCATTGGTAAACGTGATATCAAGAAGATTGAATTGTTTAAGTTTGGAATTTGATTTTACATGATTTAAGATATAATGTGCCCTAAGGGCGTCTTGATTAGCAAAGTGATCTAGCTTTTGTAATAAAATTTTATCTACAGACAATAGGGTTGCAACAAACTCATCCTCTTTCATTCTCTTACTCACTTTTCTACCACTGAAATTCACTTGTAAGCCTTGGTAATTGTTCTATTGGTTATAAGCTATTGTTTAGGTGGTTTACTTGTTTATTTTAGTGGCTAGAATTTGTTGTTATAGAAATTTTTTTCTACATCCATAAGTTTGTTAAATATCTCGTTGATAACACTTAGTAACAACCCTCTAATTGCTATCAAAGTCTTTCTCTAATCATTGAAAAATTATCTACTTGTTGCTAGCTTTATTTCCAACAAATTGCACTTGATTTTGATGGTTAATGTTGAAAATATCATAACTCATTTATTATTGATATATATTTCCATACTACTGCAATTTTGGGACAACGAGGTTTCTTGTTGATTCCATTTTGGTTTTGAGGCTTAAATCTTCATAAATTATCTTGTTCTGGGAAGATCTAACATTGTTTTGCAGGTACATTACCTTGGAAACCATTTACCACCTCATAAGACTTTCTCTCAAGCCTCTTTATATTATTTTAACTTGACCTATAGGGGAATTCTCCTATCAATTTCCACTTTCCATCTCAATGCCCCTAGGGTCACTTGAGATGCCTCCCTTGTGTTGGATTTATCATTCACTAAAATGAGGGGACCTCTATTAAGGTGATAGTGATAGTTGTTCTTAGTTGTGTCAAACACTTGGTGTTTGGGTTGGTGTTATGGGATAAAAATCTCATAGGGATCTTGTTGAATAAACAACAAAATATCCCTAGGAGTAGCCTAGTAATCCTACACAGAAGAAGGTTTAGGCTTCTTTAGTTCCTCTAGATCTAGATTCAAGCACATGGATTCATTTCTAACCTAAGAAGTGGTGGAGATTGCATAACTTTCTCATAGGTTGTCCTTTGTATATCCTGGTTGTTGTTGACCTGAAAATCCAACTCCAAGATCCACAACCCATTTCATGTATATAAAAGAAAAGCAATACCTCTCTACCTCTCTAATTGGAATTAGAATCCTAGATCTAATTTGACTCTAATTGGATCTATAATAGAATGAATCGGATTTAAACATTTATGAATTAAACATAAATGATATGGAGGAAAACCATTGATCTATTGATAAAATAGAGAAAATATATTAGACATACCTTAGTGATGATGCTTCCTCCTTTGAATCCTTGTTCCCTTCTCCTCCCTTAGCTTCTTGGTCAGGCTAGGCTCTCTGACTTCTAGGTGTGATGGATGGAACAAGAACCTCTACAATTGAACAACATAATAATACTTTTGAATTCTCCTCCTCTTTACCAATACTTGCCTTTGTTATATATCTCTTTGGAGGAGGCTTGGGAGAGCTTATATATCTTCTAGAGACCACTAGAGACTCAAATGATGTGAGTTCCTAGGCCCTTTCCATGAAGATACAACTCATCCCTTGAATATCACCTCATAACTGCCTGAATATAGAATTTTTATAGATCTTCGCTTATGATCTACTAGTGACCTACGAGGATCCTCGCATATTGTCTACGATGTGTCCCATGAGGATCTCCAAAAGGGCTCAAATATTAGGCAAAATGTGCATTATGGATTACATATTCTTATGGATTCCTCTATTTCCTATAGGGTGAAAATTAAGGCTATAAAATATGTCCCCTAATGTGTGAGGCCGGGAAAGGAATGGATGGCCAAAATACATTACAAACTTCCATGTGAGGCAGCGTGAGGAGAGAGAAAATGAGTTTCAGAAGTCAAAGAAGTCCTGCAATCAAACACCAAGGATGAGAGTATAAATAGACCATCCCCTAGGTAGAAATAATTAGACTCTGAATGAGCATGGCCACCAAACAATACACTGCAAATCCATGATATGAAATGATAGAACATGGCCATGAAAGAATACACAGTGGACCCATTTAATCAATAAGACTATAGCCACTAGACAATACAATGTGGGTCTACATCATGAACACAATCATAGACACCAACAAATACAATGTGGATCTATGAAATAACATATAGATATCAGGAAGACAATGAGCACTAAGGGAAGTGCCCCAAAAGTCTTCAAAGTACTCATATACAAGTGATATACTCTATCGCAACTTGGGAGGGGATGCTGTAAAATAATGATATGGCCCCAACCCAAGGTCTTCATCCTAAACCCAGATGGTATGTATCTACAACATGTGAATAGATGAGATGATGTCGATCATGATAGAAAATGTCTGATTACCAGTCATTGATGTATACCGTTAACATACGCGAGGAGACCCACCGATGATGAAGATGAACCCTAAGTTACCTAGTACAATCTAATGAATGTGAATAGAGGAAATGGTATTGAGCACTTGTAGAATCAATCGATAAGGGGTCAATGATGTAAACCCACTATCGATCACAAGGAGGCCTGCCACTAAGGACTGCAAGATCCAAGGTATTAACTGGTTTCTAGATCCTTCTCCTAGATAATGTGTTGAAGTTTATAGGAGGATATCCGTCAAAGGAGGGACTTGATGTATCCCCCATCAATCGACATGAAACCTACACTAAGAGATGATGTGAAGAGAGAGGATCACAAAGTACAACTGACATAAGGATGGCTGACTTAGAAAGTCAACAAAAAAATAGATGGATGAATCATTCTTAAACTTCCCTTGAACATATAGCACGACACAATGTTGACTTGGTGGAAAAACACAAGAGTTGGAAAAAAATAGTGCAACAACATAGTAGGCATTGCAACACTCTCCATGATGACTGGAAGAGTAACCAATCATAGGATTATATTTAACTCATATTAATGGGATGGATCCTAGGTAAGATAAAACCCAATTGTATGATGACGACTCAAATAGGTGCCATGTTCAAGGGTGACTCGACTGACGCTGCCATTTTGAGAATAGACCAATGGTGAAAAACCCCCATTCTTTTTTTATTTATTTTTGTTTTGGATTTTGACCTCATTCATGGTTTAACGAGCATGAAACATGAATAAAAGTATGCTCGGTCTCCTTCATTGTTTAATGAGAATGAAATAATGATGCAAGTATGCTCAATCATGTATTTTTTTTATAGTTTTAACGAGCCTAAAAAGAGTTAAAAGGATACTCGTGAGTGTTTTTTCGTGTCCTTTTACGAGTCCGAAACAATAGATAAAAGTATACTCTATGGGAGAAAATGAGTGGCTTAATAACATGCTCCTATGTTCCAAGTGGATGGAAATGACCTAAGAAATGAGGAATGCAAATGGTAATGGCAAGTGAGATCCACTCTTAGCAACTATTCTCTCCTTGGGTAGGTGGGTGCAAAACAAAGTCCAAATAATGCAAGAGGTGGTTGGTCAAGGATATTGCATAGCAATAAGCGGTAAGTGACATAGAAGTGAAGCATGACACAATAAGAAAATGCATAGGTGACCATTAAGACAAAAAAAAWWWWTTTGGGAACCTCCACGGGATATGGCCAGAATATAGACGAAGAGAGGAAAATGAGGCTCAATCTTCAAGTCATGACRGGGATAAAGGAGGGATCCAAGGCCTACAGAAAAATGAAGCATGGGAACCAAATGAAAATTTGAGTGCTAACTAGGGCGCCCATGAAGGGTAGGAACTACTAAACCAGTTAAGTCATACAAAAGGATTGTTTGATGTCACAATTGGTTGGGTTCTGACCTAAGGCATAGTGGTAKCAGTATGGATTGTTAATAATGCAATGTGGAAAATGTAGGGAAATGTTATAAAAACAGGATCATGGAGCAATAAAATAAGACAAATGTGGAAATAAAACACAKAAGATACACAATTCAATAGAGACATAGATATATGTGGTTTACCTAGTGTGGGCTACGTCCACCAGAGAAATTTCCAGGTCCTTCCTTTATTATTATCCAACAAATGAAGGGATACAACCTAMAACACACCCGTTGTAACTTCATCTTCTTTCTTTCACAATATAATATTCACAATTATAAATAGATGAAATACAATTCCCTCATAAAAGAGGGTTTCCTTCTAGGGAAAAAAACCCTAACATAACTTTTATTGTTAGATATGCGACCTTATAATGAACGGTCCAGATTTACTATGAAATTACAATATACCCCATCAAGAACGCTGTCCCCCGAACCCTCATTGAGGGCATGCTTTCCCCCAGACCCCCCAGCTGGGAGGATGAGCCCCCTGGACCTCGCAAGGGGGGGGGGAATCCGCCCCTGAAACCCCTCCCCCCACATGGAGGGGTGTCTAGTATTCTGGGGTGTACATTATTCATGGGGTATAAACATGGCTAAAAACAAAGACCTATGAAATAGGAAGATAATCAGGCTCCACAACCAACAATATCCCACTTGGAGTCTAATCATAACAAATCCACTTTTGTTGTACCTATTGGACACATTGGACCTGGTAAATTTCTCATCTTCACCTTCATGCTTGAAGACCAACTGAAACTGAGCAGGAACTCAGTTTCTCCTTGGTTAATCCCTTTGTTAACATGTCTGCAGGATTTTGCTAGTGTGTATCTTTTCCAACTTCAAATGTCCATATTCCAAGACGGATGGTATGAAATGATATGTATATTCTTAGTATTCGAATATAAGTCTTAGTTCTTTGCAATATGAATGGCACTCCTGTTGTCATGGTACAACCTGCTATTCTCTTGCTTCTTTTCTAATTCCTCCATTAACCTCTGTAACCAAATCATCTCTTTACTATCCTCTATAGCAAAAACATATTGTGTATCTATTGTTGAAAGTGAAACAACCTATTGCAGTTTCAAAATCCAAATTATTGTTGTTCCACCTATAGTAAAAATATACCTTTTGGTGCTCCTCCTACTATATTTATCACCTTCCATATATGAATCAACATATCGTTGTAGAATAGTGTATGGACCTTCAAAACATAATGCATGAGTAGAAGTAACTTTCAAATACCTTAGAATCCACTTCACTGCCTCCCAATTTTCTTTACCTGGATTGTTCATATACCTGCTCACAACTCCCACTGCATGTGCAATATCTGGTCTTGTGCAAACCATCGCATACATCAAGTTGCCAACTGATGATGAATAAGGGACCCTGGACATGTATTTTATCTCCTCCCGTGTCTTGGGAAACATTTCCTTGGTTAATTTGAAATGGTTGGCCAAAGGTGTACTAATTGGTTTTGTATTCTGCATTCTAAATCTCTCCCACACCTTCTCTATGTACTCATCCTGAGACAATGTCAAATTGCGATTTTCCCGTCTCTTGTTATTCTCATACCAAGTATTTTATTTCCAGCACCCAAATTCTTCATTGCAAATGAATTAGCTAATTTATTCTTGAGCACATTTATATCCTGCATATTAGACCCTACAACAAGCATGTCATCTACATACAATAGCAAGATAATATATCTTCCATTTTCTATCCTTTTAAAATAAACACAGTGATCAGAATGACATCTAGTATAACATTGTTATGTCATAAACCTGTCAAACTTAAAATACCATTGACTTAGAGCTTGCTTTAGGCCATACAAGCTCTTCTTCAACCTGCATACCAATTTTTTTCCCCTTTGACCTCATACCCTTGTGGCTGCTACTTATAAATATCTTCATCCAAATCCCCATGGAGAAACGTTGTTTTTACATCTAATTGTTCAAGATGCAAATATTCTACTGCCACAAGATTTAAAATATTCCTAATTGAAGTCATCTTAACAACAAGAGAAATATTTCATCAAAATCTATGTATTTCTTTTGTGCCAACCCCTTTACAACAAGTCTAGCCTTGTACCACTTTTTTTCTCCATCTTCTTCCTTCAACTTGTAAACCCATTTATTCTGCAATGCTCTATTTCTTGTAGGCAACTGAACCAAGTCCTAAGTCTGATTATTTACCAAGGAATTCATTTCATCTTTCATGCCTTGTTCCCACTTCTTTTTAGTGTCTATATACATTTCCTCTTCATAACATTCTGGCTCACCAGAATCAGTCAACAATAAATAATACAATGAAAGAGAGTATCGTTCAGGAGGTCTACTTAACCTGGTATATATTCTAACAACACTTGCAGTAGTTTTAGGTACATGTTTCTCCTATTGTTATAGTGGTACCTTTGGAATTTCTTTTTTCAGTGATCTCATCAAGCAATGCGTATTCTGGCTTTTCTTTTTCCTGTTTCTTTCCCTACAACTGATCTTTGTAAATGACCTTCTCATTGAATATGACATCTCCACTCCTAATGATTTTGTGATTTTCATAATCCCATAAGAGATAACCAAAATCATTAACATTGTATAGAATAAATGTACACTTCTTGGATTTTTCCTCAAGATTTGTTCTATTTTCTTTATCAATATGGACAAATACTTCACAACCGAAAGTATTCAAAAAAGTATAGTTTACCTTTTTACTTGTCCATGCCTCCTCTGGAATTCCACAATCCAAAGAGCTTAAAGTTCCTCTATTTATTAAGTAAACACCAATATCTACAACATCTGTCCATAACTGTAAGGGAAAATCAATATGCAATCTCATAGTCCTTGCATTCTCCATGATTGTCTCATTCATCCTTTCTGACACACCATTTTCTTGTGGTGTTCTTTGAACTGTCTTCTCTCTACGAATCCTATGGTATGAATAGTAATCATCAAATTCCTTGCTGCAATATTCACCTCCATTTTCTGATCTGAGACACTTCAACCTTTTTCCTGTCTCGTTCTCAACCAAAGCTTTCCATTTCTTAAAAGTATCAAAAACATAATATTTTTTTCAAATGCAATAAACCCAAGTTTTTCTAGTTGCATCATTAATAAAAGTAACATAATAATGAGAGCCACAAAGAGATGATACCTGAGCTGGTCCCCATACATCTGTATGCACGAGCTCTAGCCTTTCACTCTTCTTTTCTTTTTCGACTCTGAGAAATTTGACTCTCTTCTATTTTCCATAAACACAATGCTCAGATAAATCCAAATCAATTTGTTTAAGATATGGAAACAAATTTCTTTTGTGAAGTATCTGCATCCCCTTCTCAATCATGTGTCCAAGCCTATGATGCCACAATGTTGTATGCACTCCTGTGGAAGATAAAGAGATAAATAATCATTATTTCCAGTACACAAATACAATGTACCTACCTTCTCTCCTTTTTCTATCACGAGTGATCCTTTGGTGACCTTCCATGCCTTATCTATAAATATCGATATATAACCTTCACTTTCCAACTGCCTTGTTGAAATTAGATTTTTCCTTAGATCTGGAACACGTTTTACCTCTTTCAACAACCATTGGTTTATTTTTACCTTTCTCATTCCAACAATTTTGCATGATGCATCATCACCCAAATGAACCTATCCAAAATCACCTTGAACATAATCTAGAAAATGTTTCCTATGGGGTGTGGCATAAAATGAATCCCCTGAATATACTACCCAAGACTCAGAAATATTATCTATAGAAAGAATCAAAGCATCTTGTAACACATCACCTATTACATTTTCTTCCTAATTTTTCTCATGTAGTCCATCTTTTTGTTTCTTTGGAGCTCTACAGTTTCTTCAGATGTCCTTTCTCACCACAATTCCAACACTCTATCTTTCCCAGTTTGGATTTGGATCTACCCTTCCTAGAATTCTCATGGTTCCCTGAGCCATTTCCTCTATACTTTTGTCTTCCCCTTGCAATATACCAAATATAAAAAGTATGCAGAACAGAAATAAAATGCTAGAAATGATAGAATAACAGTAATATAACCAACATAATCTCCACAATAACACAGAAATGATATAAGAACAACGACATAAATAACACTTTGATTTAGAAAGCAATGTTCACGGGCCTCTTCGAGGGGGCAACCTCCAGTCAAGAAACGCTATGTTACAATAATCTCCAAGCTAGGGTTTTCATACCCTCGACCCTTATTTATACTAAATATGTCTATCAAGAGAAGCATCTAGAGGAAGATCCTTCTAGAAGTAGAAGCTTCTATTAGGTCTTCTTACATCCACCTTATTATATTTTATTGAAAGGCCTTATTTATATTGACCTTTATTACATGCGAATATATTGATCTACCTATGTGCGGGTTAGGACCCTAACATGTCCACCCCCTTAAAAATAATGTTGTCCTCAAGGCTTGAGATGTGGAGACTGCTGCAGAATGGTAGCTGGTTCCCAAGTGGCATCTGCTGGAGTTGTATCTTTCCACTGGACTAACACTTCCTTGATGGTTTGCTGACACAGGCGACGCTCACGGTGGTCCAAAACTGCTTCTGATTGTGGCCAAATGGATCCTTCTTCAGCTAACTCGGGAAGGTTGGTTTGAATTTGGCACCTAGTGCCAATCACCTTCTTTAAGCATGAAACATGAAAAACAGTATGTATCTTTGACTGACTGGGCAGAGCTAACTGATAGGCAACTTGTCCCACACGCTTGAGAACTGTATAAGGACCATAAAATTTGGGCGCTAGCTTCTAACACTGCTCGACCTCGAGGGAAGTTTGCTTGTATGGTTGCAGTCACAAAAACACCTGATCCCCTTCTGCAAATTGATGTTTAGAGCGACCTTGATCTTCTTGTTGCTTCACGCGATTTTGTGCCATGACCAAGTTATCTTTAAGGGTACGAACTATAAGTGTGTGGTCAACCACCTAGACCTTCGAGCTACCCGGTAAGTATGAGAGAACTGAAGGGGGCTTCTATCCATATACCGCTTCAAAAGGAGTCATGTGTGTAGTTGTATGGTAGGAAGTGTTGTACCACCATTCAACTAGGGGTAACCATTGAGCCCACTGATTTTTCTTTTCAGAGGCAAAACACCTTAGATATGTTTCCAAACACTTGTTGACAACTTCCGTTTGACCATCAGTCTGGGGATGATAAGATGTGCTTAGATGCAATTGGGTGCCCTGTAGCTTAAACAGTTCTTGCCAAAAATTGCTTGTGAAAGTTGGGTCACAATCAGAAACAATAGAGTGCGGCATGCCATGAAGCTTGAAGACCTGGTCCATGAAAATTTGAGCCACCATGGATGTAGTAAATGGGTGTTGAAGAGCACAGAAATGAGCATACTTGGAAAGGCGATCCAAAACCACCATTATGACTGATTTATTTTTCGATTTGGGTAAGCCAGTAATAAAGTCCATAGAGATATCCTTCCAAATAGTAGGTGGAATCGGAAGCGGTTGTAGTGTGCTCGGAGATTTGACTATTTCTCCCTTGTTGTGTTGACACACCTCACATTCAACGACAAAATTAAGGATGTCCTGTTTCATACCATCCCAGAAGAAAGAACGTTTGACCCTGTCATAGGTTTTGGTGAACCTGGAGTGCCCCGCTGTGGGTGTAGCATGAAGCTCAAAAAGTACCATGGATTTAAGCTTTGATTGTTTACTTAAATACAAATAGCCTTTGTATCGAAGCTCATCCTGGAGCCAAGAGTACCCTAGGGAAGCTGGAGCATTGGTCTGCAATTGCTAGATCAAATGTGAACTTTTGGGATCTTGTAGCCATTCCTGGCGCACATCTTGGAGCCAATCTGGTACAATGAAGGAAAGAGAAAAAAGGGATCCTTCTTCTTCATATTTTCGGGATAGTGCATCCGCCACCACATTGTCTTTTCCCTTCTTGTAAATGATCTCATAATCATATCCAAAGAGCTTAGTCACCCATTTTTGTTGCTCCGGGGAGGAAATGCGTTGTTCTAGAAAGTACTTGAGGCTTTGATGGTCTGTCTTAATTTGGAAACATTGCCCCAAGAGATAAGGGCGCCACAGATCAACGATATGCAGAATGGACAACATTTCCTTTTCATAGATGGGTTTTCCCAGATTCCTTTCAGATAGTTGTCTGYTGTTGAAGGCCAAAGGTCAATCCTCTTGCATAAGGACAACACCGATTCCTTTCCCTAAGGCATCACATTCCAACACAAAGGTCTTTGTGAAATCAGGAAGGGCCAGAACCAAAGTGGTGCACATGGCCTTCTTCAAGGTTTGAAAAGCTTGAGCAGAGGCTGGAGTCCAAGTGAAAGATTTATTTTTGAGGAGAGTCATGAGAGGTGCTGCAATCTTGCCATAATTCTTAAAAAACTTGCGATAATAGCTTGTTAAGCCTAGAAATCCACACAAGCTTTTGAGAGTCTTTAGGTGCGGCCAGTCTTGCATAGCTTCAATCTTTTTCGGATCCACCCTAACACCATCCTTGCCAACCAGATGACCCAAGTATTCTAATTCTGAGGCACCAAAAGCACATTTAGACTGTTTTAGGAAAAGTTTGTGCTGAGAGAGTAGATGGAGAACTCGATCCACATGAGTAAGATGGTTTATCCAGGTTTTTCTATAGATTAGGATATCATCAAAGAAAACTAATACAAAATGATGGAGAAAAGGACGAAACACATGATTCATGAGGCTTTGGAAGGTGGAGGGGGCATTACACAAGCCAAAGGGCATGACCAAAAAATCATAGTGGCCCTCATGAGTTCAAAAGGTCATCTTGAGAATGTCTGCCTCCTTCATATGTATCTGGTGATAGCCCGAGCAAAGATCAAGTTTAGTAAAGAATTGGGCGCCACTCAATTCATCCAGGAGGTCATCAATGCCAGGAATGGGAAATTTGTCTTTAATGGTCAGTTTGTTGAGGGTATGGAAGTCAGGACACATTCTCCAAGAACCTTCTTTCTTCATGACCATGACTACAGGAGAAGAGTAAGGGATCGTACTAGGGTGGATAACGCCTGCAGTAAGGAGTTCCTGGACCATTTGCTTAATTTCATTTTTTTGTGAAAAGGGGTGGTGATACAGACGGATATTGGGAGGAAGGCTTCCAGGTACAAGGGGAATGGAGTGATCATGAACACCGTGGGAAGGAAGGATTCCTTGGGGAGTGGAAAATACCATTTGGTGTTTAGAAAGGAGGGCTTGGAGGTCTTCCGACACTGAGGGTGTCTCTGTTTCTTGTATGGCATGGAGTTGGGCAATGATACTAGAATGACCTTTTTTGAGCAGATTTTCCATGCGATGGGAACTAATGACCTCAGGTGAACCAACCGTGATGCCTTGGAATTTATATTGGTGGCCTTCCTGGTCGATGGTTAATTCCTTAAAATCCATGAGAATGGGACCCAAAGTCCTTAGCCAATGTGCATCCAACACAATGTCACAACCGCCCATGTCGATAGAAAACATATGGGATTTTAGGTGGTATTCACTGATTTGGAGATGCACATTTTCACAACGCCCTCCACATTTCATGGAACCACCATTGGCAATCATGATTTGGAAATTGTTGACGGCATGGATGTAGCAATGAGTTTCTTGAGCAATGCGGCGATGAATAAAATTATGGGTGCTTCCACTATCAACCATAATGATGACCTTCCGATGCTTGATGTAACCGATTAACTTGAGGGTTTGGGGGGTGGAGAAGCCAGTGAGAGAATTGAGGGAAATGATCGGTTCCACTTCAAGAGAGTCTGAGGGAGGGGTTATGTCAGTGATTTCAGGTGACTCAGGCACAAGGGGAGTTTCAACATCCTCTTCCGAAATATCCTCAGAGATGGACATAAAAATATTTTGTTCCTTACACTTGTGGCTCGGGAAATATTTGTCATCACAATTATAAAAAAGGCCTTTGAGTTGGTGTTCATCCATTTCATCCCTGGTCAATTTTTGGTTCTTTAATGTGGCAGAGGGAGTAGTGGGATTTACGGATTTAGGGCGAGGGATAAAGGATGGTTTACGGTTTTGAGAGGATGCAACCTGTTGTGCTTCTTTAGCTTTTTTAGTAGCCTCCACCCAACTTGAAGGTTGAGCCATGAGGACATGGGCCCAAATATCCTCCTTGAGGCCACTGATAAAACACTCTCGAAAGAAAGCATCAGTCATGCCCTCTGTTCTAAAAGCTAGGCACTCAAAGGCAGCTATGAAGTCTTCTATTGTTCCTGATTTTTTCAACTTTGTCAAACGACCCAAATGGTTGGTGTCAGTGTCAAAGAGTTCATAAAGCTCAGTCACAAATTGGGTCCAAGCAATATTCCCTTGATGGGATGTTTTTCTCCATTGCCACCATTGCCAACGTTCTTGATCTAGATAGAGAACACCATATCGGAGTTTGGCCAAGTCATTTGTAATGTCGTATAAAGAGAAATAATGTTCCATTTGGGTGACCCAACCAGTGGGTTCTAAGCCATCAAATTTGGTCACATCCACCCACGGAAGGCATAGGTCACGTTGAAAGTGTTGGGGATGAAAGGTATGGGAATGGGAGGAATGTTCACCTTCAGTCTTTGGAGGTGCATCAGAGAAAGGGTCATCTGTAGGGATCTTTAGTTTGGTGCAGAGTGACACAAAGACAGATTCAAGCTGGGTGGTCAGTTCTTGTTTGAATTCCTCCATTGAGGACTGTATGGTTGTATTTATGGTTGTATTGATGGATGAATCAATGGAGGCAAC
>JASDQU010100887.1:35218-71441 GCA_032191745.1 Picea mariana
ATGGGTTGCACCCTTATTTGCACAAATGTGGGTTTTAAAACTTTAATATAAAGATTTTAAATGGATTTTTAGCCAGATTGAGGGGATTTAATCCATTTTGGGGGATATTGGGCCCTTTTTTAGGCTAGATCTTGGGGGGAAGTTGGGAGATGGTTATCAACTTCAACCCTATATAAACCAGGCCTTCTTGAGGCCATGAGAGGATATTCTGAGTAGGTTTATGCTGAAGATTTTCCAAGCCAAAGCCATTTTTATGCAGGGAAGCTGTTGAGGAGCACACCTTTGCGGGCCATTTCTGGGAGTGGTCATCCGATTTGAGTATCATTTCTTATGTTAGGTTCTTGATATCTGGTAGAACAAGACCAGATTAGTTTTGTAACCTGTTGGAACTGTTGTGATGTACTTATTGAGATGTGAATAGAAATAAGAAATCCTCACCCACTGAGACAAAGGCCCAGAGACATAGGCAAGATTGTCGAACTCTGTTATTACATTGGTGTTATGGTTTTCTGTTGTTTTATGCTTCATTTAATTTATGTACATGTTTATATGGTTGCCACATTTCTTATATAATTATTCCTTTTTCTTTAAGCTTCCTAATTGTTTAATCAACACATGCTTAAAAACTCAACCATAGTTGTGTAAAATATATTTTTGGATTAAGTGGCATCAAAGCTAGTTGACGTTTGGAATTTGAGTTTGCATGTTAACCAGGGAAGAGATCATCTGAAGGTAGAAAATGGCATCTACATGAGGACTTTCTCAAGATGAGAAGGATTTCTGAAATTCAGTGTTTGCAATGGTCGAGATGGTTAAAGTGTTGTATGAAGACTGCTTGGAATGAAAGAGATCGGTTCAAGAGAAAGATTCAAAGAAAAAAAAAGGCAAAGAAGGATTGAAGGAGGTGCCTTCTACATTTGTTTCAGAAAACATTTCTAAGGTATGCAGTGAAGGTCAATCATCAAATTCTTCTTGTTCCGATCAAGATGGTTTTGGTGCATTTGAAAAACATACAAGAGGTATAGGTTTGAATTTGCTAACCAAGATGGGTTATGAAGGAAAGGGCCTTGGAATTGAGGGCCAAGGTATCGTTAATCACATTGAGGTTGTGGAAAGGCCTTGATATTTAGGATTGGGATATGGAAAAGTGGATATTGGATCATCCTCCTAGATGGGTTCCAAAACTTCGGAAGCAAGTAATGTTTCAAATGGCCATCTTAAATCATTGCAGGAACACTTCAAGAAAAGTAATGGCACATCACTTCAGGATTGTGGTAGTGAATGAAAGTCATCTCCAAAGAAAAATGAAGATCAACAAGGAAGGTATAATGGTCATAATTTTTCCAATTCTCTTTTTTATTATAAAAAGCATAATCATGTAATTTGAAACCTGTGGAATATTTATCCATGTGCTTTTTTTCATTCACCCAAGAATTGTGTTGCCAAGTGTTGGAAGAGAAAAACTTTGTACAGGAAACCTATGTCGACCAGGAAGGAAAAACGACATAAATACTCAACTCCACAATGGAAGAAAGAGAATGGTAAATAGGTCTGGATGTCAAAAACTCAGTGCACTTATTGCAACAGGAGTGGACATCAAAAGGCTAGTTGTTGAAAGCTTAATATGGAGCTTCGTCCAAGGAAGGACAAAATGATTGCGCATGTACTCACGAAGGAAGAAGGATTAAAATTCAAGAAAGAGGAACACCGTGAAGGAATGAAACCAACCACTTGGTTTTGCCAGAAGTGGATGTCCCAACTTCATTGTATTTTGCTTCCATTAATGTTATCACACATGTTGAAATGATGACTTGTTATAACATCATTTTTATACATCATCGTGTTTGTTTTTCATCCTTATGAGTATGTAATCTGTCAAAGTCCATTTTCTTAACCTTTTGGGGACCAAAAGGTCCTTTAGTGGGGAGGTGTGATCCAGAATCGGATCTGGGAGCTTGATGGGGCGCCTAAAAATAAAATTTTTCAGAATGGATTCAAAACAGACATGTGCATAGTCCTCGTAGATACGAACCCAACACAACTTTAACGAGCTCAAAAGGATGTCGTATTCTCAAGTTATGGCGATCTGTTCATTTTGCCAAACATGCAAAAAACTTATGACTGCACAGTCCGTACATTACGTACAATGCCACGTGGAAGTTGATTGTACATGTTGTATGACCATACAAATGACATGGTAGGCACAATTGGCAGCTAACTGAGCGTATGGATTGACACGTGGCAGGATAACTGGGCATACAAATGCTAACGTGGACAGGTACATGACACCAATCCGAGAGTGATATGTGTCACCCTTGTAGTGGTGACACGTGGCACGTTCATACAGAAACACGTGGCACATCCTATGGTGACAGGTGGTAGGGTACGACACTAATAGGTGGACCATTCAGTGGTTGAAACTTTGCATGGTATCAACAAATGTTGTGGTGCCATGTAGCCCAGATGCAGGCTGCAATGTGACACCTTGTTACTGGTTCCTGGTTTTGCAAAACTATTTGGAGCTTACTCGATTCAAACGCTTGACCTCCCGTCAGTCTAATGACTTGACAGGTCAGGCTAGCCAGCGCTCCTACACGTTGTTTATTAACACTATACAAGCACAGATATATTTAAAGTTGTATGTTGGCTAGTTTGGCGAAGGGTTGGGCTGGGGCTAGGCCCCAACCCCCAGGAGAGGTCCCATGTGGCAATGCTATATGATCATGCCCTAGTTTATATGCAATGGTTGGCATGGTTATGGGTGGCGCTAGCCCCATATTTTGATCATATCCCCTTCACATATGGATCAGGGATACAACTCGAGCCTACACCATACTTTTGGCACACGGGTAAACGGATAGCACCTGGTCGGTCGGGATTGCCCACCGACCAAGGTGTTAGTCTAGAGGCTTATTTCGGGGGCTAAACCACTAGTTAGCACATGGAGGTTAAGGGACCAGGCCACATGGCCTACAATGCGTCCAAGAGTCGATAAGTGGGGAACTAGCACGCCAAGTGCTAGTGCCTGGCCATATGGAAGGCTCTGATACGACCATGGGGGAAATGCCTAAGGGGTTTCACCCTTATTTTCACAAATGTGGGTTTTAAAACTTTAATATAAATATTTTAAATGGATTTTAGCCAGATTGATGGGATTCAATTTATTTTTGGGGGATATTGGGCCCTTTTTGAGGCCAGATCTTGGGGGGAAGTTGGGATATGGTTATCAACTTCAGCCCTATATAAACCAGGCCTTCTTGAAGCCATGGGAGGATATTCAGAGCAGGTTTATGCTGAATATTTTCCAAGACAAAGCCATTTTTATGCAAGGAAGCTATTGAGGAGTGCACCTTTGTGGGCCATTTCTAGGAGCTTCGGTCATCCGATTTGAGTGTTGTTTCTTCTGTTGGGTTCTTGAGATCTGGTAGAACAAGACTAGATTAGTTTTGTAGCCTTTTGGCACTGTTGTGATGTACTTATTGATCTTTGAACATAAATAAGAAAGCCTCACCCACTGAGACAAAGGCCCAAAGACGTAGGCAAGATTGTCGAACTCTGTTATTACATTGGTTTTATGGTTTGTTGTTCTTTTATGATTCATTTCAGTTCTGTACATGTTTATATGGCTGTCACATTTCTTCTATAATTCTTCCTTTTTCTTTAAGTTTCCTAATTGGTCAATCAACACATCCTTAATAACTCAACCATAGTCGTGTAAAATATCTTTTCGAATCAGTGATGATGCTTCCTCCTTTGACTCCTTTCTCCTTACTCCTCCTTTAGCTTCTTGGTCAGGCTAGGATCTCTTAATTCTGGATGTGATGGATGTAACAATCACCTTTGCAGTTGAACAACATAAGAATACTTCTGAATTCCCCTCCTCTTTCCCAAGACTTTCCTTCGTTATATATCTCTTTGGAAGAGGCTCGTGAGAGATTCTAGATCTTCTAGAGACAACTAGAGACTTGAATGATGTGATTTCATAGGACCTTACCATGAATATACAACTCACCCCTTGCATATCACCTCGTAACTCCATGAATCTAGAAGTTTTACAGATCCTCACTTGTTGAGCTACTAGGGACTTGAGAGGATCCTCTCATGTTGTCTACCATGTGTCTCGCGAGGATCTCCAAAAGGGATTAAATCTCATGCAAAATGTGCATTATGGCTTACATCTTATTATGTATTCCTTTCTGGCATATATGGTGGAAATTAAGGCTATAACAGTTGAGATTTTTCCAAACTATAATATGTGCGATAAAAATACCTATGGATTATCAAGGATAAATTACAACCCATTTTCCCCTTTGATGAACTATAACATCATATGTTATAACTGTAACAAGTATGGGCATATAGAAAATTTTTGTAGAAGTGATTTTAGAAAAAGTCAAAAAGAGGAAGCCCCGAGAATTATGGAAAGAACAAAGGGAACAAAAGAAAGAAAAAATCATGTTCATTCAAGCCACACTACATGGAAAATAAGTGGTACATTGACAGTGGGTGCTCAAGTCACATGAAATGAGATAAAACAAATTTTATCACCTTGAAGAAGAATGAAGGTAGCATTACCTTTGAGGAAAATGGAAGTTCAAGGAAAGTTGGAAAGAGCACCCTCAATATTGACAATGGAAGGGATAAGGAAGAAAAGGTTATGTGTGTTGAAAAATTCAAACACAATCTACTTAGTGTAATCCAGATGTGTGACCAAGGACACACTCTTACTTTTGAATCTCAAGAATGTTAGATCAGAAAATCATATTCATGTAAGTTGGTTGCAAACGCAATTAGAACTCCAAACAGTTTATATATTCATGATGAGATTAATGGAGAGAAATGTTTCATAGGGAATACATATGAAAGTTTGATGTGGCATAAAATAATGAGGCACATGAACTTTGACAACCTAGTAAAAATCAACACCAAAAAAGAAGTAAGATATATGCCAAATATCACAAAACCATCAAACATCATGTGTAAGTAGTGTCAACATGGAAATCTATCAAGGATGAGCTTCAAGACAAATGAATATGCAACATCGAATCCATTGGAACTTGTGCATTTAGATCTCTGTGGACCAATAAGAACAAAAATCTTGCAAGGAGAAAATTATTTTATGTTTCTCATTGATGATTATACAAGAATGACTTGGATTACCTTTCTTAAAATTAAATCTGAGGCATTTGAAAAATTTAAAGCATTCAAAGCTTTGGTTGAGAATGATATTGACCTAAATATCAAATGTTTAAGGTCAGATAATGGAGGTGAATATACAACAAATGAATTTGAATAATTATGTGAAGCTCATGGAATAAGAAGACAATATTAAGTTGCAAGAACTTATTAACAAAATGGAGTAGCTGAAAGGAAAAACATACATGTACAAGAAATCGCTAGGACAATGTTAAATGAAGCAAAATTGTCGAATTTTTTTTGGAGAGAAGCAATGTACACTACTGTCTACATTCTAAATAGAGGGAAAATCAAAGTCAATAGTAACAAGACACCCTATGAACTATGGAAAGGTCGACTAACATATTTCAAACACTTCATAATATTTGGAAGCAAGTGTTACATCAAATGAGATGATGAGGATCTCGACAAGTTTGAATCAAGAGCAGATGAAGGAATTTTCTTGGATATTCACCAAGAAGTAAATCCTATAGATGTTATAACAAAAGACTGCAGAATATTGTTGAAAGCATAAATGTAAAAACAGATGAATAAAGACCACATAAGAACCAACTCGAAGAGAAAGAAATAGATTATAACAAATAAGAAGAAGAAAAATATGAAGAATAAGAATAAGAAAATGAAGAAGAAACAAAATTCCAAGACACACAAACACCATCTAGGTTTGTGCAAAAAAATCATCCAGGAAACTTAATTCTTGGTGATAAAAATGATAAGACTCAGACTAGGAGAAAATTGGCAAGCAGTTCTGAACAAGTAAATTTCTCTTTGATGTCCAAAATAGAGCCTAAATTATTTTCAAAATCAAGTAATGATCAACATTGGGTAAATTCTTTGGAAGAAGAGTTAAACTAGATTGAAAAAAATCAAACATGGGAACTTGTCCCAAGACTCAAATATAAGAATGTGATTGGTACAAAGTGGGTGTTCAGAAATAATCTGAATGAATAACTGGAAAAGTGATAAGAAATAAAACAATATGAATTTGAATAAACCTTTGCTCCTATTGCAATATTTGAATCCATTRGAATGTTTTTGGAATTTGCAAGCTTTAAGGACTTCAAAGTATATCAGATGGATGCCAAGTCAACATTCCTGAATGGATATTTAGAAGAAGAAGTGTACATTGAACAACTTGAAGGAGTCTCATTATTAGAAAATGAAGACTKTGTTTGCTAATTGAATAAATCACTTTAAGGATTAAAGCAATCTCTTAGAGCTTGGTATTCAAGACATTATAAGTAATTATAACAACAAGGTTTCAAAAGAGGAACAATAGATAACAATCTCTACATAAAAATAAGTCACGAAGATATTTTAATTGTTGTGGTATATGTGGATGATATCATTTTTGGAAGTAATGTTGATAAAATGAGACAAAATTTTGTTGAAGAAATGAAAAAATAATTTTAGATGTCCATGCTTTGAGAATTGTCATTCATTCTAGGGTTGCAGATTACTCAAACCAACAAGGGAATATTCATTTCTCAGATGAATAATATCAAAGAGATGTTGGATAGGTTTGAAATGGAAGACTGTAAACATGTCAACACACCCATGGTCACTGGTTGTAATCTAAGTAAAGAATATGAATCAAAGGATGAAAATAAAACTTTGTACATATCAATGATAATGTGACAACTTCAAGACCAAATATTATGCAGGAAGTAGGATTAGTTGGTAGGTTTCAAGATGCACCAAAGGAAACACATGTGCATGCAGTCAAAAGAATATTCATATATCTAAAAGGCACATTGGACTTTGGTTTATGGTATCCCAGATGAAATTAATTTGCTATGAAAACTTATATAGATGCATATTGGGCAGGCAGTGTGGATAACAAAAAAAGAACTAGTGGTGGAGCATTCTTTCTTGGCAACAATCTAGTATCTTGGTTCAACAAAAAACAATATGCAATCTCTCTATCCACAATGGAAGCATAATACATTGCAACAACAACATGTTGCACACAAGTGTTGTGGATGAAGCAAACATTGGAGGACATTAAGGTAGAGTATGATCATCCCATATCAACTCTATGTGACAATATCGGTTCCATAAACATTTCAAAGAATATAGTAATGCATTAAAAGACAAAACACATATGGATCAAATATCACTTCTTAAGAGAGAAAGTCACATAACAAATTGTCAAGATGGAAAATATTGGAACAAAAGAACATGTTGTTGATATCTTTACAAAACCCCTTCCTAGAGAATCATTTGAGTATCTCAGAATGAAATTAGGGGTGGTACCTATGCCATCCAATCACGGAAGCACTACAAGAGCAGCATAAGCTCACGGGGAGATGTAGAAAAAGAGAAGGTTGTTGAGAAGAAAATGAAGATCATAGTGTAAGGGGGAGAAAATCCCTTTGCCATTGATGTCAAAGGGAGGGAGTAAACATACAAGGGAGACTTGCAGAAAGTAGTCAACTTTGATGAGAACAAAATGATGAAATCTATGGTTGCACAGACTAGAGGAGTTTCATATTTTGTTTCCATCAATGAAAAAGGGGGAGTTTGTTTGAAAATTGTTGTCATTGATGTCAAAGGGGGAGAGTAAAGAGACAAGGGAGACTTGCAGGAAGCAGTCAACTTAGATGAGAACAAAATGATGAAATCTATGGTTTCATATACTGGAGGATTTTTAGATTGTGTTGCCATCAATGAAAAAGGGGGAGTTTGTTGGAAAATTGTTTTCATTGATGTCAAAGGTATACAGGATCATGACAGACATCAATGTCATTGTGCCTCTATGTAGTTACCCTGAGTTATAAAGGTAAGAGGAATTCATATGAATAGTCATTCCAAGTGAACTCAGGTTGGATAGACACAAGGAGAATTCATGCCACTGGAAGATGGACGAGATGATCCCATTGCAGGTTTGAGAAACAATGAAGGACTTGGATTTGAATTCCAAGGGCATGAAGGAAAAAATACAATATCCCACATGCATAAGGAGAATTGACTTTGAAAATTTTATATTGCAAAATCACTTTAATGTAATTTGAATGCGAGCATAAGAGATACAAAACTCTACACAACATGTTATATTTTGAGTTGTGGGGTCCATGTTATATTGGATATTGGTAAATTAGAGTGTTAGTGCGATGGATAAATTTCCAGTGGCTCAGGGGCCTGATACTGAGTGGGACCCACTATATCTAATATTGGAGTGTTGAAACATTTGTTGAAAACACATTGCCAAAATTTATGGGGGCCTAGGGACCTGATACCTGGTGGGTCAATACCTAATGGGCCAACTTCAATGCCACATCAACAACCATGCTCGAGCCACATGGTGGCCATATCATCCACCACATAATCACCCAATATAGTAAAAAAAGCCATGTATATGCCACATAAGATCCAGTATCCATGAAAGAGCCACGTCAACATAGTGTCCTTGGTAATATATCACGTATCATATGATCAGAGATAAATCTTGAAGTGCAAAAGTTTTGGGGGCCTATATCCCAGGGGATCGGGGGGAGGACACCTGGGTAGTTCGGTTCCCTGGTGATCCGATATCAGAGTATCAGATACCAAAAGAACGAAGTGTGTGCATAGTGACAAAGTTACGGGGGCCCAATACCCGGTAGGCCAACTTATATGCCACATCGGTGCCACAATAGATTCCACATCAAATCCACAATGACAGCCATGAATAATGTCATGTGTCAAGACAAGCACTAGTGTCAATTCAACATAGTGATCGAACAAGGATGGAGGAAGCGATGACATCAAAATTCACGTGTGGGTGTCACATCATACAACACATGTCTAATGGGTCCCCATGGAGGTCATGTCAGACACAGAAAAGAAAATGGTTGTCGGTGATTATTGTCACATCATGTGCCACGTGCCATGCCACGACAATCCTACATAGTAGAACAGTTAGTCCATGTGTCATGGGAGGATTGATCCATGTGTATCGATTAGTACATAGACGTATTAAATATCAAAAGTTTTTTGAATTTGTGAAGTGTTGAATCTCTGGGGGCTCAATATCTCAGTGGCACGGTGCCCCGATAGTGGGGCCCATGATATCAACATATCATATATCGGGGAGTATATGAATGTGTGGGTGTTGAGGGTCTGATATATGGAGGGCCAATACCTTGGTGGGTTCGATGTCGAGGTAAGTTGGAGGCCTGATATCTCGGTCGTAATGATATCTGAGGAACAATATTCACGACTGAGATGAATCCAAGGTATAGATCGGACGACTGTTGAGCTTCGAGGGCATATTGTGTGTTTATGATGAATGAAGAACATATCAATGGAAGATATTGAATCAAGGACTAGATCAGATGGTGACTATGCATTATGGTTGCATGGTGTGTTTTGGTGGACAATAACCAGATCAATGGTCAATATTGAATCCGAGATGGATCTAACGATTGTTGAATGATAAGGTTCGATGA
The DNA here is from genome assembly GCA_032191745.1 of Picea mariana. Taxonomy (NCBI): domain Eukaryota; kingdom Viridiplantae; phylum Streptophyta; class Pinopsida; order Pinales; family Pinaceae; genus Picea; species Picea mariana. The sequence goes on from JASDQU010100887.1 coordinate 44,845, forward strand.
ATAGATAATGTGCATAATTGGAAGGAAATTAGGACTTGTTTCGTGAAGGTGTTTCGAGGAATTGTTGCAATCCATTTTTGAGGAATATTTCACGGGAGTTAGAGCCGACTCCGACCACATTTCATTTTATCATCACACCTTCTCACCATTTGTGAGAGAACAAGTCTGAAATTTTTGCTCTATTGGGGTTATTGGCTCTTTTCTCTTATGCGCTATCTCTTAGAGGTCAAGTTTGAATTCTTCTTTGCTGATTTTTTGGACGGAATTGCTACAGTTAGGGTTTACGTTTATGATATCTTGGTGAAGTAAGTAAATTTCTACAATTTTATTGCATGTTATTAATTCTTTATGGTGAATTTTACTTGTTCATGCTAGATGTCTTACTTGGTGAAACCCTAAGAGAGGAGCATAAGTTCTTCCTCGTCTCACAAGGTTAATTTGTCCAATTTTTTTGAAGAAATCCTATCTAGGGTTAGTTTCCTAAAGCCCTAAAGTGTTATCAATTTATGATTTTGGCCCTAGACACTTGACTATGACCTAGTTGAAGTACTTAAGAAGGGAGAAAAGGTTGCTAGAGCCCAAAAGTTCTTTCACTCTAGAAATCCTTCTCCTCAAGGATTAAACCCTAAGGCCCTAATGTGTTAGCACCTTAGAGTTTAATCCCTACCTCTTAGTCTTTGCTAGATTCATCTCCAAAACTTATTCTATTGTTGTTGTAAAGACTCCATACCCCTCAAAGGCAAAAATATTCAAGATGTCTTATGGTGAAAGTGATCAACAAACTCTCTATTGGATTATCTCAAACTTCCTACTAACTTTACTAACACTAACGTACATAAGCTAATTGACTAATAAGCTTGTTGTTGTTGCAAAATTTTGCTACAACCATCTTAACATACTCTAATTTGTTGCATACATTGCTCTAATAGTGGTATAACATACCCAAAAATCACATCTAACAATTGGATAATGTTTTACTGAGTTAATGCTAAGTTTCAATGGTGATTGTTACAATTCTGAAATGTAATCGTTGTTGTTGTTGTTATAATTATTTTATTGTTGTTGTACTTCTGTTAATTGATTCAATTTCATAACAACCATAGAAAATTTCATTGTCTAGTGTCTTTAAGAGGTTTTATTTGCATGCTTGTACTTGGAAATATTTATATATATGTTATAAGTGTTCTTGTTCTAGGAAGGTACTCAAACCATCTTTATACCTCTTAGTTCTCCTTGACCTAGATGTTGACTTATGTGATCAAGAGAGGAGGTGGTAGAATTGGCTAACAAACTTGTTACTTTGATCCCTTGAGGCCATCAGGGAAGCCTCCCCTATGGCGTACCTCCTCCATCACTAAAAAAAGGGGATTTCCTACTAAGGTGTTAGTGGTAGGATTTCTTAGAGTTACGCATATTTGGGGACTTGCGTTAGGGTACAAATCCTGCAATAACATTTTGGCACAATAGTCGAGGAGGATTGAGTCATTCTCCTCAACGACATATCCTTTGGTAAACTTTCTCTCAAAGCCCTTATATCTCAATTTTACCTAGTGACTCCACTTAGGGTGACTCCCTCACCTTCCTTTGATGATATAGGGCTGATTATCTGGTGAATCCACAAAGTCTAAGGAGGTATTCTAACCGTCCTAAGACCTACAAGAGAAGGGTTCCCTACAATTCACCAATAGTGAAGTCCTTGTTTGGTGGAAACCTTCCTTTTCCTACAATGGCTCAAAAGCAATGGGCATCCAAGATATTCAAACCTTAGGATATGTCTACCATCACAGGGTACCCTCGACGAATGCCTCCAAAGTATGAGAAGTGGTTTTCAAAGTTTCCTAGTAATGATGTGACCATTTATGAAGAGCATATGAGTAATTTTTTGGATTTCTTTCAACTTAATCCCATGAATGATGACGTCGAAGACTTAGTGATGAAACTTTTCTCGACCACTCTTACCGATGTTTCTAGGAGATGGTATGAGAGTCTCCTTGATAATATCATCAAGACTATGGATCAACTCAAGGAAACATTTCTTAAAAGGTGGAGTACTAAAGAGGATCCAAGCATGTTGTTGACTTGACTTATTGAAATCAATAAATTTGAAGATGAGACTATTAGATAATTTAATGACAAGTTTGAAAATTTGCTTCAACAKATCCCTAAAATCCATCACCCTAAGGGGATTATCTTCTCTTCCTCTACATCAAATATTTCCAAGGACATTTTGGATACTTGCTCAAAGACAAGGGTCYAAAGACAATCCATGAAGCCATTGAAATGGCTATGAAAACTGAGGATAATATTTCATCATGCAGGGTATATCCTTTCTATGACCCAAGAGCCAAGGTTGATACCAAACCAAATATAGTTCCCAATGTTGAGCCTACCCAAGATACTAACACTCCATGGGAAAGGMTTAAAGAGACTATGAATGACCTTTCTAGGAACCAAACCCTCATGATGAATAGAATCACTAATTTAGAAAGGGAACTTCCAGAACCCCCCAAGCCTTCTTTTATGGGACAACCCTAAAGTCCTAATAAAGCATGGAAACCTAGGCCTTCCAATGAACAAAGGGTCCCAAATACTCTAGATCCTTCCAATGTTATAAGACAATAAGAAACTCCATGGTGCTTGATGTGTGGGGAGACACATTGGGAGTACGAGTGCCCAAGGAATATTAGGGAGTCTAATCAAGTGAATCCCTTTGATGGTATCAACCATATCAACCATATCTTCACAGTATCTCCTCAAATGTGCCTTAATATCACATCTGAGCAACTTGAGGAAAGAAAAAGGGAAGCATCTAGGAGGGCTAGAATGGAATTTATAAACAACCTAGAAGAGGAGACGAGGGTCAGACTTAGGAAGAAGGAATTACAAGTGTACACAATAGTGCCTTGGAAAAGTTCAATATATCGATACCTATGAAAGAGTTCATCGATATCCCTTCGATGAAAACAAAGTCAATAGATTCTTCAAGGTACAAGGATAACATGTAGACCCTCCTATAATGTTGCAAGCCAATCATTTTAGACTGCAATATGACGAGCACCCATTGTTCTTCATGTCATTACAAGTAAATGGTAAACAATTGAATAATTGTATTCTTGACTCAGGTGTGAGTGAAAATATGATATCCTTAAAGGTAATGAGGAAGTTAGGTTTGGAAACCACAAGGCCTTACAAGAATGTGTGTGGAATTGAGTCTAGGGCCATTCCCACTCATGGTGTGATATATAATGTGAAGGTCTTCCTTGCTCGATATCCTAAGATAGATCTCCTAATGGAAATTTTGGTTGTATATGTCTCTGATGTGTGGGGGGTGCTCTTGTCTAGGAATTTTGATGCAACATTAGGTGGAACTTTGTAGATGGATTTGACCGGTATTAATATACCTATGGACAATGTTACTTACAACCACTTACAAAACATGAACATGAAGAAGGATCATCTTTAAGAGATTGACATTAACTCTAAGACAAAGAAACCTTGTGAAGTTGAGGAACCCCTTATGTATTTTTTCCCAGATGACTTTCCCTTCACCACAGAAGAATATTTTAATGCTATAAATTGGCCTAAGAAGGAATATTACCAACGAAACTTAGACAAGTATAAAGGTAAGGAAATCAGCTCCATCAAAATATTGAAAAGAATGATTAGGACTTCTTATTAGACCAATCTAATATGATGTTCTCACAACAGAATCCCACCCCCCTCCCTCAAGACAATAAACCAAGGTAATACAAGAAACAATTGACTTTGGGGGATGAGATTACAAACAAGGTGATTTGGTTATAGAGTGGGACACAAAGAAGGGGCAACCCAACACTCAAGGAGAGTTTGAGAATTTCTAGCTGGGTCCCTACAAGATTATGAAGAAATCTGTCAAGACTCCTACTACCTATCCACATTACATAGAAGGAGGCATCCATTACTAGGTAGTGGGTCCCTTCTCAAGCCCCATTATGTGGAGGAGACTTGAATTCTTGGAGTACTTTAGATTAGGGTAGGTAGGTTAGGGTAGGAATTTGCATCATGTGTTGCATTGTACATATGTTGCATGACATGCTAGTATAATTTCACTTTGTTTGGATTTACATGCATATTTCTGAATTACATTATTGTCTTTCATGCATCCTTGCATCTTGATATGTTACGTTCACATTATTTTCATACTCATATTAATATGTTAGAATAAAAAAATATCAAAAAAAAAATATTTTGAAGTTTTGCTCTAGATTTTTGAAGTTTTCGTTTTTTCCATATGAATAGGGGGTGAGTTACACCACCCCTCCGATCAAAACAATTTGCTTGAGTTTGTGTAGGAAAAGGTCATACCAGGAGATGTTGAGGTTCTCATGCGCTCTACGAAAAGTAGTGTCCCCATGTAGGAGATGGATGTTACCCCCCATGTCTAGGGGTAACTAAGGACATGATGTCTTGAGGCCCGTAGGTAGCAAACATGGAGTGTCAAGAGACCAATGCATAGCACAACCCACATAGCCCTTCCACTAACCACAGTTCATCATCAATATCAAAGTAGCATCCACTACACCAACTTGGATCCCGGAAGTCAACAGGTCTTAATTCATGAGGTAACAAGTCTAGTCTCATGATAAGTGTGAACACTTTAATATTTTAAGCATTTGAGCATGTTGTAAAGAGCCCTTTCTTGACTATGAAATGTTTTCTTGGAAATTATACATTTTGCCTAATTTCACCTTGGTGGTTGACATGGTATCCTAGTAAGTTGGTTACCCTCAGGAAAAGGGTTGCTACTGGGGGATTCCTTGAAGGATCATCATACCATTCCTCACTCATATTTACCACTTTCCACACTTCTTCCCCTTCATTTCCTCATATTTTGGGTTTTCGGGTGCATTGACCCCAAGAGGGGCTTGTACCTCGTTTCATGGGAAGGAAGGGCTAAAGGCCTAGAGGTGTTGTAGCTGGAAAAATTTAAAATCCATAAATTATCCTTCTTGATGCTCATCCTAAGTTCATGAGAGCAATGAAATGATTCTCCATAAAAATAAGGGAACTTTAAAAAATAAAACACATAATTAATAAATATCTCGCTTGATGGGGGAATGCATTTGTGGTGTCTTTTAATTTCCAGTGCATATGACACTCAATGTGTTTCTAAATTAAATTGGCATTGCAGTGCTCTTTAATTTCCATTGCACATAACACTCAATGTTCAGACCATAATGAATGAAAGTGAGTAAAGGGCTTGGAAAAATTTTGCATTACAAATGAAGGAAGCAACACACCCTTGACAAAGGCACTCATAGGTGAGACAATCTGATCCCTTGATATGTCAAGAACTCCATTCCCAAAATTATTCCCAAATCCACCTCATACTCATTACATGATCGAGATAGGGTCTTCTTGAGAAACATTCCTTAACTTTGGGATTGGCTTATCCAATAGGGTGCAATGACACCCCTCCCATACCTAAATTTGGAAAAAATTATAAGGTCTTTGAGCATTTGTTTAATTTGAAAATGGGGGATTTGATGCACATTTTTAGGTGTTTCTTGTATTAAATGTGGCATACTTGGAATGATTCATGTGGCTTGTGGACCCTTGGAGGGCATAATTTTTTGTCTTTGAAGGACCTTTCCCACAGGATGGACGCCATACCCCACAAATGGGTAACCATTTATGATGAGAATTCCACTTCGAGAGTGGAGGATGTTGCCTTTAGAGGAAATTTGGCATCACTAGAGGATGAGTTTGTGCCCTTATCCACATGGATTTTTTCCATTAGATTCATAGGACGTCACTTATTATCCCTTGACGTCACCTTGGAGGGATAGGGTTTTATGGATGAGATTATTCCGGAGGTGGTTTGAAAGGAGGAGACCCATGGCATGGAACTTTGGCACATGAGAGAATGACACATGGTATTTGGAGGCCCAACGTCTCCCTCCTTCATGATTTACATTTCCTTTTGAGAGCCTACGTCACCCTTCTAGGGCATGACACCACCCTTCTAGGGTTTTATTTCATGTAAAATTTTATTTTTTCATGATGTAAAGACAAATTGAAGGGGTCGTCCCCTTATATTTTGTTATTGACAATTTTATGTGGACAAGTAGGTCAAGGTAGCTCCATATAAATAAAGTACCTTGACATTTCATTTTATCATCACATCTTCTCACCATTTGTGAGAGAACAATTATGAATTTTTCGCTATATTGGGATTATTGGTTCTTTTCTCTTGTGCGCTATCTCTTGGGGGTCAAGTATGGATGCTTCTTTTCTTATTTTTTGGATGGAATTGTTGCAATTAGGGTTTACTCTTGTGATATCTTGGTGAAGTAAGTAAATTTCTGCAATTGTATTTCATGTTATTAATGTTTTATGATGAATTTTACTTGTTCATGCTAAACATATTACTTGGTGAAACCCTCAGAGAGGAGCATAAGTTATTCCTCCTCTCACAGGGTTAATTTGTCTAAATTTTTTGAAGAAATCCCATCTAGGGTTAGACTCCTAAAGACCTAATGTGCTATCAGTTTAGGATTTGGCCCTAAACTCTTTATTATGACCTAGTTGAAATACTTAAGAAGGGAGAAAAGGTTGTTAGAGCCAAAAAGTGCTTGCACTCTAGAAATATTTCTCTTGGAGGATCAAACCCTAAGGCCTTAATGTGCTAGCACCTTAGCTTTTAAGCCCTACCTCTTAGTCTTTTCTAGCTTCATCTCCAAAACTTATTGTGTTGTTGTTGTAAAGACTCCATACCCCTCAAAGGCACTATCTTCAAGCTCTCTTATGGTGAAAGTGATCAACAAACTCTCTATTTTGAGTCTCTCAAACTTCCTACTAACTTTACTAACACTAACTTACGCTAATTGACTAATAAGCTTGTTGTTTTTGAAAAAGTTTGCTACAACCATCTTAACATACTCTAATTTCTTGCATACATTTCTCTAATAGTGGTATAACATACCCATAAATTACATCTAATAATTGTATAATGTTCTATTGATTTAATTCTAAGTTTTCATGGTGAATTGTTGCAATCATGAAGTGTAATCGTTTTTGCTATTATAATTATTTCATTGTTGTTGTACTAATGTTAATTGCTGCAATTTCATAACATCCATAACAAATTCCACTGTCTAGTGTCTTTAAGAGGTATTATTTGCATGCTTGTACTTGTAAATCATTATATATGTTCTATAAGTGTTCTTGTTCTTGGCATGTACTCAAACCATATTTATACCTCTTAGTTCTCCTTGACCTAGACATTGACTTGGGTGATGAAGGGAGGGAGTGGTAGGCTTGGCTAACAAACTTACTACTTTGATCCCTTGAGGTCATTGAGAAATCCTCCAATGTGAGGACCTCCTCCATCACTAAAATGAGGGTATTTCTTACTAAAGTGACAGTGGTAGTATTTCCTATATAGTTATGCAGATTTGGGGACTTGTGTTGGGGATTTTCACAAGTACAAATCCAGTGATAACACACCATACATGCATTGCAAAACACAAAATTAGGGATTTATGTGTCATCTGACCTATACAACATCATGATTGAAAACATTGGCTATGAAATTTTTTAGATAACAATCAATATAATTTAACCATAGTTCCATGTGAAACATCGGTCAACAATGTTCTGTTGATATCCAACTATAGTTCATAGTTGGTTTCCTTCATCCACAATTCACTACAACGAATACTTTAAAAGAAGAATTTCCTTCCTTATATTTTATTTCTCTTACAATCAACTATATATTTGTAAAAAAAAAATGGTGGTACAACACCATTAAACCCCTATGCCAAAATCACTTTGTTTTTATAAATGAAAATATTTTTTTCCATCTTGTATATCCTTTTGTACATTGAAATATATCAAAACTTCACAGTCACTATCCATCCTACTAATTAAAACATTTCCTATTAATAAACCTCTTTTGAAGTGAGCATGACTCCTTTTAATGATTCTTCTTAATTCACTTCAATATCTTCAAATAAGTTTCATGTACACATTAAAACTTCTTCAATAGACAAGATATATTTCAACAACCCTAATGAGTCTATCAACTCTATGTGATGTCCTTGGTTTTCTCTAATTAGGAGCATGGTGTTTTCTTATAGTAAACTAAAATGTTGCTTATTATCCCTCTTTATTGCCTCTCTAATATCATCAATAGTGAGAGAGGCAAGGGAAATTCCCACATGAGTTATCATATTTAGATTCAACAAATATTTCAGCACCAACTATCTATCACTTTGAATGTTCAAATTCAATTCAATTKCTCTATTTCTCAAAATGTATGACATGCATTGACATAGGTCATCAAATCTATCACTTTCTCCAATTCAACATTGAAATCCCCCTCTGCCTCCTTAATGTAATACTCAATATGARAACATCATCAATAGTTTGGCCCTTGTAATAACACTAATTGTCTATRGAAGATAAGAATAATTTGATAAAGACTCAATTTTAAACTATGTTGGGATGTATGCCCTGGCCTTGGTATATAGGGGGACAACCAATAATAAATTCATTGTGATTGTTTGTTGCACTTTTATGTCTCTAGTGTCAGTGATGATGTGATAAGAACAACAGTGTTGGCACTTGGATTTATTTTATACTCTAAACCTTAGTAGACCTAGGAAATGAAATATGTGTTTCTAGATTCATATAATCCACATCTAAGATATAAATAAGCCTTGGCAATAAGTATATTCTCTTCTGCAAGGCACAACACATTAAGTGTATTTATTTCACTAATGGATTCATTCACCTTAGATTTGATAGATTTTGTTCATCAAGGTGCTCTTATATCCACACCTATGGTTCTTTTGCAAACAAACAAAACACATGAACCTTGTGTAGGTAGCTTTAGTCATTAACTTTAGAAGATAATTATTGACAAACATGAATACACCACATGCAAGATGGGTGCACTTTTTCTTCTAGTATTTTAGATGTACATAGCCAGAATGTCATAATTAAGCTAGTTCCACTCTCTGCTCTTCATGAATCACGATGTTACAAAATTCAATGCTTAATAATTCAAATGCAGATGTAAAGATAGTGTAAATTCAATTAGATGATGAAAATATAAATTAAAATTGGGCTTACTACAAACAACAAGGGAGAACTTAGTGAACTTCGAATTATATGAAATGATTAATCTAAATAATTAACCATTTGATATTTTCACCTTTTTCCCTTGTATTTGAGTCAAAATCACAATCAATATGTGTCTACATTCTTAAAATAAATTTTGGGAAGCATGTGACTTTTAACTTCAAAAAAAATTTTAAAGGTATTTTTTATGAAACTAGTGCACCTAATTTACTTTGTGCACTAGTGCATCTAGTTTAATTTGGCACACCATAACTATTAGTTTACATTGGGATATTGGTTATGAGTGAGATGTTTCAGAAGGGATAAGAGCAATGTGGAAATTGTGTACATTTAAATTTTTTACAAGTTGTGTTAGTGTGGCATCTCATCTACATTGGACAAAAACAACATAAAATGAATTGGAATTTCTTATCCCTTGCCTCAGTTGACTAGGTGACATATAATATGCATCCATGGAAAGACGAAGAGAGGATGATTAAGGCCAATGATTGGAAGGGGATGGTTTAATGTCAAAGAGAGTGAGACAAACATTTTTAGGGGTTGACACATCTTTATGGGTGTGTGGTTATGGAACATGTGTGATTGGATAATGATCATATGGATATAGAAAGGTATGTTGACATGAGTGGGAGATTAAGAATCATTCATTTAATTTCAAATGATACATTTCCCACTTATGCAGTATGCACATTTCAAATGATAATATACATATGTGAATTGATTAAACAATTATATTGTATCAAGTTTAATTTACCCATGCACTAAAATAATTATCTTGGAGAAGATATTAAGAGAGGTGGTATTATAAAAGATGGAACAACATCCCATCACATGAGCTTTGATTATAATAATCATTGTGTATCCCACAGAGTGTTGTAATTTACATTTCTATGTTCTTAAAATAACATTTGGGAATCATGCAACTGATCCAGGTGGATATCGGTGGCCACCCACCTTTCCCAACTAGCTCAAAACAATTTTTTGGCAATTTTGGCAATTTACTATTTTTAGTAGTTTTTACTTTCGGGGCAATTTTGAGGGCCTAAATGAAGGTTTTTCAGGATCGAGCTTCTCAATGATAGCCAAAGGAATATTGAGGCCCAAAAATGAATCTCCTCGACGATACCTTTCCAATTGGCTATCATACGCCTACAACGGACATCGTATGCAAAAGTTACGACCCCGGGAAGTTAATGTACTAACTTATCCAAACGGGGCCCACATGACTTTTGGCGCTTCATCTCCTAGGGTTAGGTTTTTGGATGTCTAGGGTTTTTGGAATTCCTGTTTATTGTAAAAAGGCCTTCAGAGCCTCATTGTAATCATCTTCTTGCGAATGAGCACAGCCGTCACATCTCTTCTCAAAGATAAGCCGCCACCATTCCAACAAGCTTGTTTCCACTGCATTTTACAGTTTCAGCTTATTTCATTATTGAATAGAAAACCAATTTTACTGTATCTCTGTTATTTTGTGTTAAACACCTATTAATAATCTGTACTCATTTCGTTCTGTTCAAAAAATCCGGATCAACAACATTTTAACTTCGGACAAACATTTGAATATATGTTTTTAATGAAATTAGTGCATCTATTTTACTTTGGCACAATGGTGCATTTATTTATACCATATGCACCAATGCATTATATTTTGATGTGCACTAAAGGGGGTTCCTTGCTAAAACATTAGAAAAATAACAATTGTGGAGGTTTACACATCTATTTTTTCTTAAAAGTATTTTCACGACCTGACTAAGTTAATAGAGCACGTTGATGCACTTAAATTTGACTAATGCACCATGTGTCAAAAAAATGTTTAAGTAAAACAGATTGTGTTTTTTTCATCAATGCATAGAAAAATCAAACAAAAAAAAGAGTCATAATTTCATTTTGTAAAAGTGAATTAAAGAAAACCCTCAACCCTAATCCATTGTTGTGCCAAAAGTTAGAGGGGAGACTTGTGCAAGAGTGATTTATTAGGTTAGAGATTGGAGTAGACAGAGTTTTTTGAAGGGTAGAATTTGTAATAGGTCACCGTGGGACTCATACAATTCTATAGAGGACAAATTTCAGGTATGTAACTTCATTCTCTTTGTCTCAAGAAAATAGAAGGTTTTTGGACTTGAAAACCTTAGATTTTTTGTTACTTCTATTTTGTTAATGTTGTTGCAAACCCTAGCTACAAGGATTTAGTTTCTACAATGATATTTGTTTTTTTCGGGGTTTGGGGTATTTGTAGACCTCAATGGTTATTTTGATGTAAAAAATATTTTAATGGATTGGTTCCCCATTACATTGGATTCTAAAACCTTCCCTTATTAGGATTTTTTTAAATATTTTTGGGATACGTGATGCACATTGTATAATAAATATGCATTGGTACATTTTTATTGTAGCGCACATTGCTTAACCTTGTCTGTTTAAAAAAGAAAAATCATTTTTGGGCTTATCCTGCACTTTCTATAGTAAATACCCACTAGTACATTATTTATTGTATATCACACCACTTGGCATTGTCAATTTTAAAAAAATGTTTTCAAGTTTTGTGGTGCGTACTGCACAGTAAATATGAACCAGTGGTCTTGTTAACTTTAGAGAACACTGCTTGGACATGCCAACTTTTTAAAATTTTAGGTTTCACAATGCTCCATACATAATGATATGCAACAATGCATATGGATATACACTGTGCATTGATTATCCACAAAGCAGTTTAGGCTAAAATTATTTGTTTAGGTTTTCAAACATATTCATAATTTGTATATTTCATTGTGTGATTCTTTTATTGAATGATGCGCATGGACCAATATCGAGGGAACAAAACACCTCCCTAAGAAGAAGAAAAAATATGGAGGATGTAAATGATGATGAATAGGTCCTCGATTCATTTGAAGTGGCATTTCAATCTAATTACAAGGGGGTGGACTTTTATAAAAATGTGCGGGATATAATGAAAAGAACATATAGATGTTATTTTCACTTACAATAAAAAAAATCAATCTAATGAATCCAAGAATCAAATTATATTTAAACTATAGCAAGCCTTTCTAGAGAAAAGGTCAATGACACCTATGAGACTTGAAATAGAAAAATGGTACAATAACCAAAAAAAAAACATTTAGAAAGTATAATTTCTAAACATGTTTTTCTATAATATGTAAATATTAGTCCAAAAAATTCCAAATTAATATTTCTACTATATTTATTTCCATATAAATATTAATCATTTTTTTTATTTTCCTTTTCCTTTTTAAAGAATATTAAGAATATTAAAGACATTGAATGAAATTATCCAAAACATAGCAATAGGGATGCCCAAAAATAGTTTACAAGGAATGAAATACATAATCAAGAACAAGAAAATCAAGAAGTGACAAAAAGGTTGAAATCCAAATCAATCGTATTCACATAATAGAGTGAATTATATAGAACAATTCCTAATAACCACCTTATAATGGTATAACCCCAATACATAACTATGTACATAACACCTAAGATAAATACTATATCCCAAGGTCTAAATAAAGTTGGTATATGGACTTAGGATTAGGAGCCAAAAGGTTAATAATCCCCCCTTGATCATAAGTCCATACAAGTGTACCAGCTGGGCAACAAATACTAGTGCAAAGTTGATAACATCACAAAATATTCAACTTGATACTCATGGCCTAAAACCTCATGAGTCTCAATGGATATCTACATAAAACACCATCAAAAGTGGATGCCAAATAACAAGTTTGGGAAACTTACTATGCAAAAAATGAGCCAGATAATTTGTAAGTGTTCGATGATGTGAAGCCTGTTGATGAAAAGAAATGACTATCCTAATACCAACATTTTCTAATCTTGTTGGGCTAAGGAAAGATAGTCGAGAGTGTTACCCTATGTTTATAGCCTTTTGCAAAAATATCAATTAATCCTCAAGAAATATGTTCTTGGGACCAATGTTGTGTGTTATCACACAAGTTGTAGGTTGGGAAAAGCCCGACCCAACCACCGAAATGGAGACAACTAAGAGAAAACCTACCCTCTACCACCTTAGCCAAGTGTTTTCGTCACTTTAAAGGTGAGGTAGTCACCTTAAGGGGGGAATCCCAGTGACCCTAGGGGGAAATGAAATGGAAAGTGAGATGTATGAATAGAATCCCCTATAGGTCAAGTTACTAGATGGAAGAAGGCTTGAGAATGAGTCTTGGGAGAGGTTTAAGGTTTCCAAGCCCTTGGGTAACTGCTGAGAGTGTTTGTACCTGCCCGAGACACAAGAAAAACCATCTTTTTGTATTATATGTTAGGTGGAAAAGAAAGTTAATATTGATGTCCCTAATTGCAACAGTAGCCAGAAAGATATATCAATAATTAAATCAAGTAACTACTTCAGATAAAACCATATAAAGCATCAAATATTAGTTGAGTTATGAAGCTTAAAACATGTAGATAAGTTCTCAACACTTTAGCACAACTTTAGTGGTATTTAGGTGGTTGTGAAGATAAGTTTTCAGAGAATATTTATGACAGCCAAGTGGATGTAGCATTGTTTTTCTATGTAAGAAAATTTTACCCAAAGAAAATAGCCGAAATATTTCCCAACAATATCCAACATCAAGTAGATTAATAGTAGCAACTTTCCAACTATTTCCAACTGTAAAAGAGTGACAAATTGAGCTTGAAAGAGAGAGTTTGTTGCATCCCTAATGGTTGTAGCATGAATTTGTAATATCAGTAAGAAACACTTAGACAATTGAGACTCCCTAGGGGTAATAGCAAGCCTAAAACATCAATGAAAGAAAGCAATTTCAACAATTTGATTCCTTCGTGTTTTCACATATCCCAATGCAACAATTTATTTCTCCAATGAAAATTAACAAATGATTAGTGCCTTACTATTGGGTTGTGGGGTCAAATAATGTGAAGACTAGAATAATTCCATGGGGGTTTAAATCCTCTTACTCCCCAAGGAAATCTAGGTCCACTAGCAAATGCTAAGAGGGTGTAAGCCCTTTTACTTCTCTTAGAAAAACCCTATGCAATAATGTGACCTTGGATGTAAGGTCTTGATCCACAAAGAACCTAGGGGTGTAAGCCCTTTTACTCCCTAAGGTTTTTGAAACAAACAAAGGTGAACTTGGAGGGTATATGTCATTTTAGTTCTCCAAGAAACCTTGCAATTAATGACCTTTCACAACCAAATAAATGAAATCTTGGGGAGGGTGTATTCCCTTATACTCCTCCAAGGGTTTATCCACTAACATTTATGGAAGAAGCAAGAAATTTAAAACAATAAATGCATAATTTCCTTACCAATCCCAAATAGATGCAAATTCAAAACCCTAAGTGAACCAAAATATTCCATCCACAAGCATGAGAAAAATCCTCCAAGCGTAGAGCACCACTTTATTCCATAAATAGCAAGATAAAAACATAAAAATTGAAAAAGAGAGATGAATTGCTCCATTTAAACCTCCAAAGTCATGTCTCTGTGATCCGGTGTGTGGGCCTACAACATTCGACCCGTGGGCTTCTTTCCCTATGGAAGCCTAAGCTAGGCTTGTTCTCCCAAAACTGGCCACCAAGCAAGGCCCTACAAAACAAAAGGGTGCGCCCTAAAGATATCAAGTCAAAGATATCATGACAAGTGTAAACCACATCTAATAAGCAAGGCACCTAAACATGTGCATCAAAACTACCTCATCAAATTAAAAGAATTCTAAAAAAACCTATACAATTGACCAAGTTTAAGTATGGGAGGGGTGTCATAGAATTCCTATTGGGTAGACCAAAGCCCTCAAGTAGGGTATTCTCCAAAGGATGGCCTTTCAAGGTTATGTAATGTATAATGAGGTGGAATGGGTTTAAACTTCATAGGTTGATGAGTTTCATGAGATACAAGGGCTCGTATTATCTCATTTATGGGTTCCTTTGTAGAGGGTGTGTGGCACCTTCATTTGAAATGCAATTTTTCTAAGCCCATCTTTTTTCATCTTATTATATTTTTTTCATTTTTTAAGGAACAAGTTGAATTCCACTGTCCTTGCTTGGTATCCATATAATGACAGTGTCATTCACAAATACCTTGTGGAAATGAGAAGGTTGGCTTGTGATGAGACCCTGTTTCTCTCAGTTGTGTAAATGAGAGCCACTACCCTGGTTTGGTGGCCAGATGATGGTAATGTAATACCATTAAATACCTATGATCATGATAGTTTGGATCGTGATGAGACCTCTCATCCTCCAACTAACCCCTCAAGCATTCATGATCATTTATTTTTGTAGGTCCTCGTTTCTTATAGAGAAGCATTTCATTATTTTATCGAGGATCCCTGAGTGAAGCATCTGAAAGGTCTATATTTAGGATTTTATATTTTTATCCAACAACAATCCCTCTGGGCCTTCATCCCCTTCTTCCCATGAAATGAGTTGCATTCCCTTCTCGGGTCACTAAATTAAAAGGTCCTAGAAGGGGGAAATATGATGGGAATGTAATGAAGAGAAAGTGGAAAGTATGGTCGGGAATGGTACGATAACCCATTAGGGGACCCCCAGTCAAAAACCTTCCCCAAAGGTTGGCCACTTACTAGGAAATATATCACACTCGCTAAGGTGAAACAGGGTCAAAATCATAATGTCCAAGTAGGCGTTTTATAAGCAAAAGCAGCTTAAATACAACATGTTTAAATGCCTTAAATATTAGGGTGATTACCTGTCATAATACCTTACTTGTACCACATGGAGCAAGACCCATATGCCTTACAGAAGATGGTTGGTGTGGTCGATGTGTTGAAAATGGATAAATATGTGGTGATAGAGTGGGATTTTGTATGTGCAAGTGGACATTGCTAGTCATGCTCTCTCTTGGCACTCCATATCTGCAACCTAAGGGCCTCAAGAGATCATCTCCTTAGTTATCCCACAAAATGGGGATAACATATGGCTCTACTTGGGGACATGTGCTCTTCATAGATTGCATGAGAACCGCAACATCTCCTAGTAGACATGTGCCTACACTGAAACAAGAAACTGTAAAATCTAGGGTGCTTCTATCACCCTTCATCCATATACATCAAAATTCAAACAAAAAATAATCTAAAAAAAGAAAATTTTATCATTTTTTCAAAAAAAAATATAAACTAAGCATGAAATCAATATGCAAGTAGAGAAAAATGAAATGTGAAATGCATCTAAACAATCAAGATGAAAATGCAAGGAAATCAAGATGAAATACCTACTTACATGGGGCCTTGGGGCCCTAAAGATCAGGTGATAGATGATGCCAAATGAAGTCATGCAGCCAGTGCAACTAGTTGATCATCTTATCAAATTATCTCCCCTTGTGCTTAATCATGTGAAACAACAAACACAAGTTCAACACAAAGTAATCATGAGCATAAATAGATATAGAATCAATCGAAAAATGAAACTCATGGAGATGGGTGGGAGGGAGGAAATCCTACTGGAAATAGAAACCATTAGCCTGATCATTCTGCATGAAAGTGTAACCACAAGCCTGATCAATCCATATTTGAAAAGGGCTACTATATGTATATGATGTCTCATCTTCATCCTCATGAACATGATCTTTGCTTCCTGGAGACCGAGAAGATATGAGAGATCCCAAGACCTCATGATTTCCCTGAGAAGAAAGGATGAGGTGAGGGATAGGCTCAAATTTAGAGAAAGAAAAATGTGGCCTCTTCATCAAAGAATCCCTGTACAAATCCTCAATATGAAAGTACTTCCTCTTTGTAGAATGAGCCTCTGATCACTCTGATATGGCCATGTCCTGGTATTCTTCCAAAATTGAGGACAATGGTGGCTAAGAGGCCTCGAATAAATATGTAACCATGTCATCATCAGGCTCCCAAACATATGAATCATATACACATGAAAATTAGTCCTCTGAAGATGACAAATCAAACCCCTTTTCTTAAGGGCCACCCTTAATGTCATAAATGGGATCTATATCAAAAATTGGACAACCAAAATCCCACCTGCGTCTGCCAATTTGTATGAAAGTGTCTATATGTTCATCAACCATGTGTAAAGGTTCTTTCACAATATCATCAACAAAAATGACCATCTCTTTGTCTTTATGTGCAGGAGGAGTAAAGGCATGGACGTCTTCATCATGTGGAAGGGCATATGCAAGCGCTTTGTCTTTGTCAAATGTATCATCTAGATCTTCAACATGAGAAAATTCATTGGGTTATTCTTGGTAACTTTCTTCATATGTCTGTCCTTCGAGCACTTCTTATTTTTCAAGGGTTGGTTCTTTAGTAGGAAATAACTCTTTTATACGGTTCATCATTTCCTCAACAACTTTATTAGAATCCTTTTCCTTTTTCATCTGTAAAAGTGCCCTCTTCGAGGCATAACAAGTTCTGGATGAGGTTTCATCTCATGGTGCCATATTTCCATTGATTGAAAAGACACCTCAATGGAGTTGTCAGATGAGATCAAGGCTCATCAAAGGATGGAAAGGGGGAGACAAGGAAAGGTAGGTTATGGGAAGGTGGAGTTTCCATATGAGTCTCAAAGAGAGCTCATCAAGCATGGAAAGGGAAGGTTCTTCAATGGAGTCGTGAGTAAAGCTAAGGGTAAAGCATTTGGGGTCAAATCTTGCCAAAGTGTTGTTAGGGTTTGGAAGAGGATTCAAAATCATCCCCGGAAACAGTGCCAAAATGTTATCACACAAGTTGTAGGTTGGGCAAGGCCTGACCCAACCACCAATATGGCGACAACTAAGAGAGAACCTACCCACTGTCATGTTTGGCATGTGTTCTCGACACTTTATACGTGAGGTAGTCACCTCAAGGGGGGAATCCTGGTGACCCTAGGGGGAAACGAGATGGAAAGCGAGATGTATGAATGGAATCCCCTATAAGTCAAGTTACTATATGGAAGAAGGATTGAGAATGATTCTTGGAAGAGGTTTAAAGTTGAAAATTCCTTGGGCACCTACTAAGAGTGTTTGTACCTACCCGAGACACAAGAAAAAAAAACTTTTTTTAGTATATGTTAGGTGGACAAGCAAGTTAAGCTTGATGTCCCTAATTTCAGAAGTAAACAAAAGTATATATCAACAATGAAATCAAATAACTACTGCAGATCAAACCACTTAAAGCATCAAATATTAGTTGTGTTATGAAGCTTAAAACATGTAGATAAGTTCTCAACACTTTAGCACAACTTTAGTGGTATTTAGATGGTTGTAAAGATAAGTTTTCAGAGTATATTTATGACATCCAAGTGGCTGTAGCAGTATTTTTCTACAGCAGCAAAATTTACCCCAAGAAAATAGACAAAATATTGTCCAACAATAGCCAACATCAAGTATATTAACAGTAGAAAATTTGCAACTATTTCCTATGGTAAAAGACTGAGAAATTGAGCTTGAAAAAGAGAGTTTGTTGCAACCCTAATGGTTGTAGCATGAATTTGTAACAGCAGTAAGAAACACTTATCCAATTGAGATGCCCTAGGGGAAATAACAAGCCTAGAACATAAATGAAAGAAAGCAATTTGAACAATTTGATTCCTTCGTGTTTTCATGTATCAGAATGCAACAATTTATTTCTCCAATGCAAATTAAAAAATGATTAGTGCCTTACTATTGGGTTGTGGGGTCAAATAATGTGAAGACTATACTAAGTCCTTGGGGGTGTAAATCCTCTTACTCCCCAAGGCAAGCTATGTGCACTAGAAACTGCTAAGAGGGTGTAAGCCCTTTTACTTCTCTTAGCAAAACCCTATGAGACAATATGACCTTGGATTTAAGAGCTTGATCCACAAAGAACCTAGGGGTGTAAGCCCTTTTACGGCCTAGGGTTTGTGAAACAAACAAAGGTGAACTTGGAGTGTATACATCCTTGTAGTTCTCCAAGAAACCTTGCAATTAATGACCTTTCACAAGCAAATGAATAAAATCTTGGGGAGAGTGTATTCCCTTATACTCCTCCAAGGGTCTATCCACTAACATTTATGGAAGAAGCAAGAACTTTAAAACAATCAATGCATAATTTCCTTACCAATCCCAAATAGATGCAAATTCAAAACCCTAAGTGACCAAGAATATTCCATCCACAAGCATGAGAAAAAGTCTCCAAGTGTAGAGCACCACTTTATTCCATCAATAGCAAGAGAAAACCATAACAATTTCAAAAGAGAGATGAATTGCTCCAAGAATAGTGGAAATTTCAGCTAAGTATCATTCTCCACATGTGAGAGCTATGTTATGAAAAGAGATT
The DNA here is from genome assembly GCA_032191745.1 of Picea mariana. Taxonomy (NCBI): domain Eukaryota; kingdom Viridiplantae; phylum Streptophyta; class Pinopsida; order Pinales; family Pinaceae; genus Picea; species Picea mariana. Next base: position 64,209 of record JASDQU010100887.1, read on the forward strand.
CACATAATCTCTATTTATACAAAAACCTTAAAACATAGTTTGTCCACTTATCAAGGGTAAAAAATAATATAAGGGGTCAACAACCCTTATCTTACCCCTTGCATCAAACAATAATATTTAATTTTCACTTTAACACAATAGAAATCCTAAAAATAAGATGGTGTCACCCCTTTAGGGAACGTTTTGACCACTTGAGCAAGTCGTTGGAGAGGAAAATGGAGGTCATTGGGGATCCTTGATCCTCCTCATCATATTCTAGGGTCAATCCAAGTCTCCTCTAGTCAAAATATTCCAAGTGTCATTGTGCAATAACTCCATCACCATCAAACCCCCTCAAGCATGGCGTCAAGCCTCAAAGAGTGGCGTTTTGCCTCTCCTAGACAAGTCATTTAGGTGATAGGGGTTGGATAAGATCCTCCATGATGCCATGTAAGCCTCCAAAGGCATATCTCTGTGATCCAATGTGCATGCCTACAACATCCAACCTGTGGGATTATTTCCCCATGGAAGCCCAAGCTAGGTTTGTTCTCCCAAGTTGAATTCCATTGTCCTGGCTTGGTGTCCAGATAATGATAGTGTCATTCACAAATACCTTGCATAAATGAGAAGGTTGGATCGTGATGAGACCCCCTTTCTCTCAGTTGTGTAACTGAGAGCCACTACCCTAGTTTGGTGACCAAATGATGGTAATGTCATATTGCTAAATACTTATGATCATGATAGGTTGGCTTGTGATGAGACCTCCCATCCTCCAACTAACCCCTTAAGCATTGACTATCATTTATTTATGTAGATCCCCATTTCTTATAGAGAAGCGTTTCATTTCTTTCTCGAGGATCCGTGTACGAATCATCTGGAAGGTTTATATTTAGGATTTTATCTTTTTAGCCAACAACAATCCCTCTAGGCCTTCATCCCTTCTTCCCATGAAATGAGTTGCATTCCCTTCTTGGGTCACTAAAGTCAAAGGTCCTAGAAAAGGGAAATATAATGGGAATGTAATGAGAAGAAAGTGGTAAGTATGGTCAGGAATGGTACGAAATCCCCTTAGGGGACCCCCAGTCACAAAACTTCCCCAAACGACTAGGAAATCTATGAAACTCACCAAGGTGAAACAGGGTCAAAATCATAATGTCCAAGCAGGCATTCTATAATCAAAAGTAGCTTAATTACAACATGTTTAAATGCCTCAAATATTAGTGTGATTACCTTCCATAATACCTGACTTGTATCGCATGGAGCAAGACCCATCTGCTTTTCAGAAGCTGGCTGGTGTGGTGGATGCATGGAAAATGGATCAAAATATGGTGATAGAGTGGGCTTGTGTATGTGCAAGTGGACATTGCTAGTCATGTGGTCTCTCGGCAATCCATTTATGCAACTCGAGGGCCTCGAGACATCATATCCTTAGTTATCTCACAAAATGGGGATAACATTGTATTTTATGTTGTGTTGTGACAAAGAAATAAAGAAATATTTATATCATAAAAATATAACATATTCAATGAACAATTATAAAACAGAAAATATGAAATAAAGATCACACACGTAGTCCAAAATGAGACCTCAAAACCATCAAATGATTTTATTTATTCAATTATGAAATACAACCAAAAACATTCATTCATACCCCAGAATGGGTAAGTACTAGAATAAGATTTAGAAGTCATAGGTGGAATATTACATCACATGGAGATGATCGGTGTCTTCTAAGTAAAACCAAGACTAGAAAATAACTATATCAACAAGACACAGTATGCCACTGCCTTGAATCTTTACAAAATTCCTAATTAGTACTGGAAATCAATTCAAAAATCCAATAAGAATTTACAAACTATCAAAATCAAATGATCAACCTTCTGAAGCATGTCAACTATCACTGCTTCTTGGTCCTTCTTATTTCCACCTTTAGTAATACCTTGTTATCAACAAGAATTTCTTAGTTTTCAAGTGTTTCAAAAATGAATCAAATAATAATGTAATCTCACTCTAGAACAAGAGAAAACCTTATCAGAGTTTGTGCTTCTATCTCTCTCTCATTTTCACTTGTCCCTTCAATTCTCCTTTTATTCTCCAAAAGTAGTTTCAAATGGTTATAACTACTTTTAATTAAGTTATTTAAATAATTTTTATTTAAATAGGGATAGCTCATAGGTAAATATTAATAAATAATGATAAGGGTATAATAATATTAACTAATAGGTGGGGACCCCCTAACAACTCTTTTCTTTAATTTTCAAAATATCTCCTTGTTCATCCATCAATAATTATGCATCAATATCATCAAAACATCATTATAAACATATATCCCAATCAACTCACATGAAATATTTCAAACACACTTGTGACTCCCAAATACCAAGTGTATATTCATATACATGCCCAAAATAAAATAAGTCAACAAGGTATAAAAAATATATTGTTGTTCCAAAATAAATAAAGTCTGTATGTTTTCTAAAACAATTGTTGTCCAAAATATGAGTGAAGTCTATCCAAACAGTGAAGCCAAAGTAAAATAGCATCACAAAATCAAAAATCATATTTTTTATGTGAGGTAGATTGCCTTTGTCAACTTTCCTTTGACTCTATTACCTTGGGCCATGGCTACATCTACTAAAAAATCTCATCTATAAAGTATAAGGCTAAGTTAGAGTATGCATATAATAGCAAGTGAAAAATCAAATAACGTTTGCATTAACAAGTTTTGGAAATAGATATGACTTGATCAACAAGCAAGCATGAATACAAATAAGGATAAACAGAAAGGGTACTTCAAGACAAACTTTCATCTCTTTTTTGAAATTCTTCACCACCTCATACAACTGATTTTTATTTAGGAACATGGGAATTGCAATGTAATTGGGAGTATGAGAGGCTTTATAATGTATGGAAAGTGAATATATATGGCAAGGAAAGAGTGTCACATGTTCAAAAATAACAACACACCAGACATCAACCATTAACCAATATGTGAATGTCTACCAATAATCCTTTTATGCATGCCATATCAAACATATCTTCGATAACTGCTAGCATATCCACTGTCTATTTCCAAAAGAGGCCTTTGGAACTGTTTATGTATCAGGGGGAAGAAATTTGGACTAAGATGAAAATCAAATTTGGGAACTGGGAATAATTTATGTAAAATGAGAATATGACGGGAATTGTCCCTGAACAATCAATATTTTTCCAAAATATATGAATTCATCTAAAACTGAGTTCATTAAAGAAAAACTATTTAGGAATATGTCTTTTTCCAAAAAAAATCCTTTGATAAAAATATATTCTTGTTGTTTGATACCCATGATAAACTAATAAAAAACATTTTTATTTCATACAACAAAGGAAAGAAGAATGAATTTTTTAAATGATATATGTTAATGGGAATTAAAGGAATGATGAATGTAAAGTGAGAGTATGGGGGATTATGATCATGTATGCAAAGATAAAAACATTTCATATCTTTCAAACAACCTGGCTACATTTTCATTCCAATTCTAAACAAGTATGCCTCATAATCAATGACTAAAACTTCAAACCAAATTTGTATGTACAGGCAGTTTAACATCTATACAAACCCTTTAATAATTGTGAAGTATCAAACAACAAGGCTATACCAATTGATTGTGTCAAAACAAATCGATACTAATTACTTCGAGAGCCAAAACTACATGGCATAATTTCCCTGGAGTTTAGTTGTTTCCAAATAAGCCAATAAAATATAATATGTTGGCTAAAAAAATTCTTCAAACATTTCTTTAATCGAACCAGGTGAAAAAAATTTAAAACATTTGTGAATTCTTAGCTCAGATCACAGCTATACAAAAATATTAAATGCATATACTAAAATCAACAAGAGTTCGAAACTAGATAGCATCACTCTCTTATTTGTTCAATATATATATATATATATATATATCAACCTTGGCCATCCACTTAACAATTTTTTTGAGAAAGGAATGTGGGGTATCGAGCTAGGCCGAGATCCAAAAAAACCTCATAAGTTCGAGTTCAAAACCAGATGTCTTCAAGTCATGTACAAGAATTAAAACCCAAGGTTTATCATGGAAATACACAGCCAAATAATCCCCAATAGCAATAAGGTTTGCAACAAATAAAACCAATGACATGGTAATATCCAAAGAAACTTCATACATCGCACGGTCAAGTGCAATCACAAGCAATTCTTGGAGATATGGGTTCGAAACCCTTCAAACAGAAAACTAACATACATGTAGCAAAAAAACCTACGAGACCCCTTTTCCACTATTGTTCAGAGTCTCAAATCTTGATGAGTGGAAAACGAGGTTGCTACAAGGCATGTATGTTTTATAAAAAAAAAAATAGGAAAGAAGCTACATCGAGTCAAAACAAGTTATATATAGTGAAATCACACAATTAGGATCAGGAGATAACACTTTTCGAGATGAGGATAAATGTCAAAGTGATAAGACAAGGAAGTATTTCTTTTGGAAAAAAAAATGAGCTCGAGAAGACAACAAGAACAACCATACTCATTACCAGTCAAGTAGAGCTACTCTAAAACCATATGTTGCAAAAAATAAAGGTGCATTTTATGGGTACAAGCTAGAATAACATATATTCCTTTGGTGCTTAAATATTTCCAAAAACCAAGTATCCAATTAACACCACCACCACAATCGAGCTTTGGAATAGGGTGTCACTTACTAGTGCAAAATCAAAATGAAATTCCAAAATCCCAGTGAAAGGAGGTATACCTCAATGCATGAATGTTGACGTCCCATGCATTGAATACATAGGGTGTCATGTTCTCCAAAAATCAATATCACATTAAATTTCCAATCCATCTCAGATTCCACTATTACCATCAAACAATCACAATTATGAGATATTGCCAAATATGCAAATTTTCACATGCCATATAACTTCGTCAATAGACATGTAACACTTTCAACCCAAATGACGGACCAACTTCACATCAACTTCATTATTCAGATGTTTATTAAAAACAAAATCGTTGGCCCTTGACCAAGTTTTAGAGATCCTTGGTCATGTTTGACCTCTTTTGGGACTTCGACAGGCTGGTCGAAGGCGAAGCGCAAGTTGAAGAAGAGATTGCGGGATCTCGGCCCCTTTTTAGGGTATTTTTTGGGATTAGGGTTTATGTAACGGGTATGGGATGTCAACCCATGGGTTTACCCATGTCTAGGCCCATTTTGTAATATATAAATAGATATCTAGGCAATGTAGGAAGATTCTAATGTGCCAAGCGTGAATAGTTGTGGATGCTTTGTGCATGTGATGTGTTAAGAACTTGCAGAGCTAAGTGCAAGTGATTGTAAGAAGCTTGTGTATAGACAGTAAGAAGGATTTGTGCTTAAACCTAGCTTGGGGAAGGAGGATCTGGCGAGGTGTGCGCAGATCTCTTTTCCTATGCGGAGTGGGTTCTGAGGCTTTGTGCATGTAAGGAGATTGATAGAAGATAATAAAGAAGATGAAGAGTTGGTGGACGTAGCCCCACATTGGGGTGAACCACGTATATCATGTGTTATGGTTGCTTTGTGCATTATGGTTGTATGTTAGTGATGTGATTTATGCTTAGTTACAATATCTTTATGTATGATGCATCTGGTATAATAGCTTAGTTCTTGGTAATGTGAATGAATGCTATATCTGATCTCTTTCCATATGCTAAGTGCTTGGATGTGTTAGATCTGGTTGAATATTGTGTTGCTATGTAATTAGGGTTTGGATATGCGATGTGAATTAGGGTTTCCATATGCGATGTGTTTCCATATGCGATGTGTTGCTATGTAATTAGGGTTTCCATATGCGATGTGTTGCTATGTAATTAGAGTTTGGATATGCGAAGGCGAAGCGCAAGTTGAAGAAGAGATCGCGAGATCTCGACCCCTTTTTAGGGAAATTTTTGGGATTAAGGTTAATGTAACGGGTATGGGATGTCGTCCCATGGGTTAACCCATGTCTAGGCCCATTTTGTAATATATAAATAGATATCTAGGCAATGTAGGAAGAGGCCAATGTGCTAAGTGTGAAGAGGTGTGGATTCTTTGTGCATGCAATGTGTTAAGAACTTGTAGAGCTAAGTGCAAGTGATTGTAAGAAGCTTGTGTATAGACAGTAAGAAGGATTTGTGCTTAAACCTAGCTCGGGGAAGGAGGATCTGGCGAGGTGCGTGTAGATCTCATGTCCTATGTGGAGTGGGTTCTAAGGCTTTGTGCATGTAAGAAGATTGGCATAAGATAATAAAGAAGATGAAGAGATGGTGGACGTAGCCCCACACTGGGGTGAACCATGTATATCCTATGTTATGGTTGCTTTGTGTTTTATGGTTGTATGTTAGTGATGTGATTTATGCTTAGTGACAATATCTTTATGTATGATGCATTTGGGATAATAGCTTAGTGCTTGGTAATGTGAATGAATGCTAGATATGATCTATTTCCATATGATAAGTTCTTAGATGTGTTAGCTTTGGTTAAATACTACGTTGCTCTGTAATTAGGGTTTGGATCTGTGATGTGAATAAGGGTTAATTAAATGTTAATTGCTAAGTGCTTTGTTAAGTGCTATAATCATAGACCTGTGTCCCAGCTAGGTTGTAGACATTTGAGTCATGATACCACCCTTGCCTTTACCTCAGGTGAGACTTCATCTACTTCGCAGGTGTTGCCGAAAGGGGTGATAGTTAGGGTTTTGTTGGTGCACTGTTGAAGCATTGAACCCTGGGTCTACCCTTGTGCCAACAAACATTCATTGTAAACAAATGATGCAATGGATGTATACATATCAATCTGAGTGACCAAAGAAAGGTTCAAGTGATGGAAATCCTTATACGATATCAATGTTGAGCTTGTATAATATACCATATGCATTATGTTAAAAATAAATTCCAACCTTTTAATTTCAATGTGCCACTCTTTCTCATATAGAACCAACAATTATTATATAGATGCGATGGAATTTGTAGTTATATAAAAGACTTTCATATATGGTGGACCATATAACTATACCATGCATAAATTTGCATAAATGAACTTGCCTTTCTTTGAAATATATCATGTAACTAGAAATCAACCCTTATAATAAATCCTTGTTGAGACATGTAACACCCTATTTCCCCCAGTCTGTAAAAATAACTATATTGGCCAAGTATTGTGGCAAACTCAAAATGTGAATGTGTGATGTAAATAGACCTTGTGAAAAAGGTCGATGAATGTGAATAATATT
>JASDQU010100887.1:98071-144349 GCA_032191745.1 Picea mariana
ATTTCCTCATGTGCATAGATGCATGTAAGGAAGGACTCAGAGGAGTCCTTAAGCAAGAAGGAAGAATGATCTGCTATGAATCCCGAAAATTGAACGAGCATGAAATCAACTATGTGACCCATGATCTAGAACTGGCTGTCATAGTGCATGCCTTGAAAATGTGGAGGCATTACCTCCTGGGAAGAAAATTTGTACTTATGACAGATCACTGTGTATTGTGATACCTGTTTGACCAACGAAATCTCAATTCTAGGCAAGCTAGGTGGATAGCCCTCCTTAGAGAGTTTGATTTCGAGATAAAACACATTAAAGGTAAGGAAAATAGGGTGGTCGATGCCCTTAGCAGAAGTATGAACACAATTCACCTGGCATCGGTGAGCACCTGCAAGATAGATGTCAAAGAAAGAGTCAAAAATGTGCAAAGGACAGATCCATTTGTTCATACCATGACCATGTACCTACAGCAAGAACCCACCGGAGTAAAATATGAAGGCTATCAGATGATCAAAGGAGGTTTTCTCACTTACAAAAACAGATTTTATATTCTAGCATGTGAGGACTTGAAGAGGTTCATACTGGATGAACTACATAAAAGACCCTATTCTGGTCATCCAGGATACCAGAAAATGGTCACTTCCACCAGGAAACAATTTTATTGGCCTAGATTGAAGAAAGACATGGCCAAGTACCTAGCCAAATGCATAGAGTGCCAACAGGTTAAAGCAAAACATTGACACCCCGCAGGATTATTGCAAACTTTACTAATCCCAGAGTGGAAATGGGAAACCATCTCCATGGATTTCATCACTGGATTACCAACCTCAACCAAACAGAATGACGCCATTAGGGTGGTGGTGGATAAATTGAGCAAGTCTACTCATTTCATCCCTATCAAATCAACTTGAAAGGAAATCGATATCGCCCAAGTATTCATGAAAGAGATATTCAGACTACATGGTATGTCGAAAGAGATCGTGTTTGACAGAGACACGAAATTTACTTCCAACTTTTGGAAATCACTGATGGCTGGTTTAGAGACCAAGTTGTTGTTTAGCACCGCCTATCACCCTCAAATCGACGGACAAACAGAAAGGGTGAATCGAATATTAGAAGACATGTTAGTTGATGCATGTAATGCATCAACTAGTAGAATTCACCTACAACAACGGCTACCAAGCATCCCTAAAGATGAGTCCCTTCGAGGTCCTCTATGGTAGGCCGTGTAATACTCCAGTCAGCTAGAGTAATCCCATAAACAGGATATATTTTGGACACGAAATGTTAAAATAAATGGAACAACAAGTGACTCAGATAAAACAAAATATGAAGGTCGCTCAAAACTGACAGAAAAGTTATGCCGACCAAAAGAGAACTCCGAGAGAGTTCAAAACGGGAGACCATGTATATCTCAGAGTTAGACCCAGGAAGAGTTCCCTGAAAATGGGAGCTTGTGCCAAGTTGGCACCTCGGTATTATGAACCCTTTGAAGTTCTAGATAGAGTGGGACCTGTAGCCTATCGGCTAACACTTCCTCCCACAGTCAAAGCACATAATGTTTTCCATGTTTCATTATTGAAGAAATATGTACATGATACTAATCATATAATTGATTGGTCTGTGATTCATGTGGAACCGGAGGGAGAATTTCTACCAGAACCCCAATGCATACTGGACAGAAAAGAAACCCCATTCCAGAACCGAACCATTGCACAGGTCAAGGTGCAATGGAAACATTTTGGACCAGATGAGGCTACGTGGAAAATGGAGGATGCCATGAAACAGGCATATCCGATTTTGTTTACATCTATACATGCGAGTCATGTTGATAGATAGAACATCGAGGACGGTGTTCCTTTAAGGGGGAGGGAATTGTAACACCCTGTTTCCCCCAGTCTGTAAAAATAACTATACTGGCCAAGNAATAGACCTTGTGAAAAAGGTCGATGAATGTGAATAATATTATGAATATATATATATATATATATATATATATATTGCAGGTCTGTTGAGAGGGGAATATGCTGAAAAAGAGACCACGATTGTTGAAGAAAGGTGGTGGAAGGCACCTGGAAAGGTGGCGTTAACTTCCACTGAAACCAATATCGTACTTGGACTTCACTGGCCCAGAGAACCAAGAGCGGCTCGCTAGCCCGAAACAAATTACTCTTAGGCTGGTAGGTAGATGGCTCCTCAGGAATTAATGAGGGATGGGGGAAGTGAACCGCCCATCCGTAGGAGCCTCGGGCCTGACCACCATGAGGGAAATCGTGCCACACGCAACCTCGCAAGGGGAAAATGCACGAGGAAGAAGCGAAAGGGGGAAATCGCAGGGGAAGGAGAAAGAACTCTGGAGATATGCAGAGTGAGTGATAGCGGAGAAGGGGGAGAGTAACCCTTGTTCTCGGTCATTGGAAAATCGAGACATAGTCTCACAACATCGTGGTCTTAGCTCGGGGATGGCTAGTGTTAAATCCATTGGGAGTCGCTGAGCCTACGGTTGGGTGGAAACGAGCACCCCTCTCAGCAATTGCACTCATTTATGGTGTTATTTCTGATAAGTGTTTTACATCTTGCACCTTGAAATTCACATGCTAACAGATATGCTCATAGTCTGTGCAGTTTTATAAATGGTCTGAGTATAAGACTGCATGTGTAGTKTTTTKACTCTGAAATGGTGGTTGCATGCTTATAATGGAAGGGCCACGTATGGCTTATGTATATAAATAGATTTATATGTATATACGCACATTGAATCCATTCAKAATTCAAGCCATTTCTCGGGAAACCTATACCCTTATCCATCTCGGGTGATACCCTGGATAAATCTCCCCACAGAGACACCCTTTTTGAGAAGATCAGAAGAGGTAGAACTTTGTGTGCAAAGACTCTGCAGAGGCACAGAAGTCGCAGAATCCCTTGAGGATTCAAAGAATAAGTATCGATCAATGGATGAGATCCTGTCAGGAGATCTGCGGTCATTCACGACTGTTAGATCGAATGAATAAACAAGGGCATTAAATGCCTTAACCCTTTTTCCTTTATCTTCGCGAGTAGCGGAGAAATCGGGATTGTAGATCCCCAAGGTCCATGAAAGAATCTGGACCGTGGATTCATGTCCAGGCAGCTTAGGAATGGCACAATGGAGAGACAGATCTGAGCCGTTAGATCTTGGTCTAAACAACCAACAGTCGTTGGATCTGTCGAGAATTACACAAGGTTTAAACCTCACGGGAAGAGTAGCAGAGCGAGAGTTCCGAGAGGGAGATTGTATCGAGATATCGGCGCTCAGGAGTTCAGGGATCCGGAGGACAAGAGTCCGAGTACTCGACCTTAGAAACTGCGACAAGGCGAAATAGATCTAAGCCACCCATCTGTAGGAGGACATGTGTCGCTAGATCCTCCCTATCGGGGATTCGGACATCGGGAGTCAGAAGAGGAAGTCTCCTGACCTCACGAATGACAAAGTCGCGAGAGGATCCTGGACCGTAGATCCCAGGGACCCATCAGAGCCCTATAAGTCATCGATCGCAGGGAGGTGAATAGGGAAGAACTAGCCTGCGCTAGGCCCCCGTAGGACTTCAGGGATTCTGTCCCTTATGGAAAAGAAAAAATTTTATAATGTCGTAGTGGGTGTGTGACAAGACATAACAATTGTGAGTGAGTGAGAACATTTTAAATTCTTCATAATATTTGTTTGTAAGCCTCAAATAGCATTTATAAGTGGAATATGAGTAATATAAAAAATATTTTTCATTTCACGAGAAGAACCCCTTTTCCTTCTGCGCAATAAAACTCATAATCAAACTAAGGAAGGAAACATTATCACTACATAATGTAGACGAGACCGTTTCAGCAGAATGGCATCATTCGATATTGGGGATAATTGAAATTAAACAATTTTTTATTTCTCCCTAGGGAGTCCCACCTATAGTTAAATATTTAATACATCATAGATAATAAAATTTTCAAATTATGCCTTTCAATTATTTGCAGGTTGGTGGCTAGTTTGCGAGTTTGTGAGTCAACATTTGGCAACTCCACGGGGTAGGAAATTTTTAATTGGTTAGAATTGAAGAATCTTTAGTTCAGCTAGAAATATATTTGTGAATCATTTCTTTGATATACTCTTGCAAAAATAAATTTTATGGAGGGGAGAACGGGAAAGAAGAAAATGGGAACAACCTTACACATGTTTCATCAAGAAATTTGTAGGTATGGATACTACTACATAAGTAGTGTTATAGACCCAAAAGGAATATCATCTATCTATTTCTGTTCTTATAATTTTTACAGCACATCAACAACATTTTGCAGCTAGCATGGCAAAGTAAGTGGCTTAAGTAATCCAATCATAATGTCAAAAAAAGCAAAAATCCAAAACTGATAAAAGTCAAAGAAAATTAGTTGTACAGATAGTGAAAGTAAATAAACTAAAGAAATACATGTATAGGAAGCATTTAAAATCTAATCAATCAAATCATTCAGTTTCAACGTACTGCTTCAAATGCGAACCATTTGTTGTATATGAAAATAAGTTCTCTTCCATGTCTTTTAATAAGTATGAATTGTTACCTATAAAATAGATGATTTTGTATGGACCCAACTAAAGCTTTTGAAATTTAGAATGTTTTCCTTTATCATTGTGAGAAAAATCCCAAAGCATCGCTTTCTCATCAACTCTGAAAATAACAGATTTAGTTTTTTTATCAAATTATTTTTTAACAGTTTGCTTCCTTTTCCTCAGATTTTCTAAAGCATGGTTTCTTTGTTCTTCTAAGACAAGCAAAGCATTTATTCTTTGGGAAATACCTGTCGCATTTAATTCTTCAACCTATAACACTAATCAAAGTGAGGTAAGTGCAAGTTCTATAGGAATAATAGCTTCTTTGCCATATAAGAGCTAGAACGAGGTATGACCAGTGCTAGATTTACTATTGGTTCAATCTTCCCAAAGTGTGTACGTAAGTAGTGTGTGCCACTGACGGGGTTTATCAGCTATGATATTTTTCAAATTTTTGGCCAGGTTTTTATTATAAGATTCAGCTTGCCCATTTCCTTGCAGATAATAGGTAGAAGAAGTAAAGTGTTTCATACCAAATTTACTAAGAAATTGAGTGAACTTGGCAGAAATGAAAGTTGGTCCATTATTTGAAATAATTTCAAGAGGAAGACCAAAATGAGAAAACATGTTAGATTCAAGGAAAGAAATGGCATGCTCATCTTGTGCACGCTTGAGAGGTACAACTTCAATCCACTTAGTAAAGTAATATGTTGTTGAAAGTATAAAAATATGTCATGTAAAATATGGAGGATTGATAGGACCAATGAAAGCTAAACCCCGTTTAGAAAATGGAAAATCAGGAAGAACATGTTGCAAGGGCATGGCAGAAAATTGTCCTTTACCAACAAATTTTTGACATGTATCACAAGCCCTTGTAAATTTAAAAGAATCTCTAAAAATGAAAGGTGAATAATACCATGTTCTCAATATTTTAAAGGCAATGGATTTTGTTGCATATGACCACCAACAGGGATGATTTTAAGGATGGAAGTTTATTTTAAAATATAGAAACCTTGGCGAATCTTACTAATCCTTCATATGTCAACTAAAAATGTTTGGCGATACTTTTGTAAAAATATTCAAATTTCTAAGAATTTTATATAGTTTTTATAAATTTTTGGCTATTTTTAAGGTAAAATAATGTTATCCTATAGAATTTGGGCGAATCATTTTTAAAATAACGAATCTCGTTTTTGGAAAAACCATGGAAAATTAGCCCATGAGCGAAAATTAGCCCCTAAAATCATCCATGAGGTCCACCAATATGAACATTTGACTCTGGTGATCCGTGAATTTCTCTCAATATTTTCTAAGTTGCAGCATCATCTATACATTGTAACAACAACCCATCATCGAATCTTCAAAATAAAGAATTGCCCAAGATCTGATATTTAGAGGCTTCAAGGCGTAGCCTCCTGCATTGATGAGATTCTAGGTAATCATGACACTTTTGGAATTGCAAGTAATACACAAGGTCCTTATACCAAGGTGTTCAACAAGATCAAGATTTTGATTTTCAATATAGAATAGTGTTGATAAAGCATTTTCATTATTTTTCAGAAGAATCACTTGGCTCAAGATGTTGAGCCAAGTGAAGTACCAAGTCATGTCCCTTAGTCATTTTTCATGTTGTGATCGTTAAATCATGGTCTTGAATTTTCACAGGCCAATGTGCAAGTTTTCCTAAAAGATGAGTCTATGAATGTAATAACTTGACAGCAGGTAAAGGGACTTTTACCCTTGTGTGCTTGCCAAGAATAAAGTGGTGAAATTTTTCTATAGCCTTAACAAAAGAAAAAGTATGTTTTCCAATAAGAGAATATTTGATTTCATCGTCAGATAAGCTTTGACTCGTTGGTGCAGGAGAATTTTTCCTCCAGAAATAATCATTTTGATAAGACCTAGGGGGTCTTGAATTTACTAAGGGAGTGGGTTCCCTAAGCTTGAAATTATTGTGTTTTCCTATGGTCTATTGAATTCTAGAATAATTGCATAGGATAGGAGTTGTTAAGTTGAGATTGATTGATATGTAATCGAATATGCCTTGTTTAAGAAGATCTCAAGAGTTTGCAATATTTAGGGAGATCTTAGAGTGAGGTGTAGATCTCTTTAGTATTTTGTGGATCTGAGATATCCTAAGGATTGATAGCTGAGATTATTTAGGATCTAAACCAGTGATGGTACCAGAATCCTTTTAGTATGAATTTTGTAAGACTAAGGGCATTAGCATAGGGTAATTGAACAGAGAGACGATAGAAAAGTGTTGAGAGGGCCAAGTGTGGCCAAAGGAAAAGAAGAAGCCAATTGAATTTAAATAAGGCCAAGAAGATTAAAGGTCTTATGTAAATTGGGTACAACAATTCATTAATAGAGTTGTGTGTTTATGGGATCTATGTGTTAGTGTGATGTTGGGTGTCTTTCTTTTATATTGATGTCCATGTATTGAGTGATTAAATTCCAGATCGGACTATGCATAATTGTGTTTGTAGGTTACCGGTTGAATCGTGATTAAACCCTTATTTTAGAGGGTGACCATTCATGATATTTGATCATCGATCATGGGATGATTTGTGATTCAAACTTGATGTTAGGTTGGTTCAGGAATGAGAAGAGATAGAGGTTAAGTTTATGTTTTGTGTGTGTTATTGCACAGTTTGTAGCAAGGATAAAAGGCTAGATATTGGAGAGGCAAATTGGCGTAACTGGAACCAATCCCACCCAATGTCACCTCAATGGGATGGTTCTTTCTATTTAGGGAGGTAAGGCCCAGGGGGGACATCCCCAGTGACCTGGGGTTTTGAGAAGGCAACGGATTATAAGATAAAGATAAGTTTCCCCCTTACAAGTCACCACCGAGCAGATAGTCCAGCTAACAACCAATAATAAAGTATAACCAAAAAAAGAGAGATGCACCTGCATGAGACAAAGAAACAAGAAACTGATATATGAAATCTTGATCACTTGGTTAGTACTTCATATAAATCAATAACTATCTGATGCACATATAAGCAATTGGATAATAAATATTGATGAAGTCAATGTTTATAAAATAGCAATGATATATAATGTCGCTTCTTCAATAAATGCTAAGAAAAACATGGCATTCAAATGTAACAATCAAAACTTCATTCAATTAATGCCTTTAAACCACCATTCAATTGCTTATAAGAGAAACGTTACCTACACAAATGATGTTTATAGCTAGAGATGACGACAACAATAGGTTAGTTAGGTTAGATTCTAAGCTAGGGTTAGTAGTTAAGGTTTCATTCAAAGTTTTGAGAGTTGTTGTGATCAAGTTCACTCAAGACAAGAGGTCTTTAGATCGATGCCTCAGGGTTAATGGAATCAAAATTAGAGGACACACAAGTTGAAGGATCAAGTGAAAACAATAGCACTAAGGACAAGAGGGTTAGACCTTGAGGTGTTTCTAAGGAAAGGCCTCAAGGATGAAACCGTAGGGGAGAGAGGCTCACTTTGGTGTAGGGGAACTAGGCCTCAGTGCTCTCTCCTCCTTCCTTAGGTCAAATGGAAAACAACTAGCTCAGAAAAGGGGATAAAACTAAGACAAGAGGATCTATTAGGCAACGTGTTGCTATGGCAAGGATTTACCAGCAAACCCTATAAAAATGGCTCATCAAGGTGTAGTTGAACTAGGCCCTGGTGCGTCTTCTTCTTATTATCTCAGAGAAGTAAAAATGGCTAGCATAAAAGAGGAAGGATAGAGTGTAGCTAAGTCTAGGCTCAATCCTCTTTAGCATGAAAGAGTAGAGTGTTGCTAGGGCAAGGCTCTATCTCACTTCAGCAAATGAAATGGCCAAAAATCTTGACAGGGACATGAGACAAGGACCTACAAAGTGTGCTTGTCCCCTAGGGTTTATTCATAAAATTATAACCATAAATGAAAGAGAAATAAAACTACAACCATTCAATTAAGAAGTTTTGAATAAATTTACTTACATTCAACCAGGAAATCAAGTAGCAAACCCTAGTTGTAACACCTTGCACCAAGATAAATGTCAAAATGCGAATAAAAAGTCTCCTTCAACAGGTGCACCTCACAATTTCAGCCAAAACCCTAAAGAGGGCGCAAATTTCAGGCCTCACCAAGTGGTGAGTGAGAGATGATGAAAAATGAAGGTGAAAATCCTCCATTTATACAATACCATGACCTAATTTTACATTTTAGGTCATGAAAAAGGTCGACAAGGCCAAAATACTAAAATCAAACTGTTTTACATTAAATGTTAAAAATTAAACCCTAATCAAGCTAAAGAGAGACATCAAGCCCCTCTAATGGAGACGCTATCTCCTTCTAGGGAAAATGCAGCATCCTGGAGCAAAACATTAGCCCTCCTTAGGATTCTCCAACCTGCCACATGTGCCAACATTGCCAAGTATACCTCCCAAGACATCCATAAGGCTAGATGATGTCATGATCATCATGGGTGACTTCCTATGCCTTCCAAGGCCAAAGTTCCACTAAAAAAGGGCCAATCCCCCTAGTTCAAGGTCTGCCAAGGTGCCTATGGTGGAACATCCTCCTCTTCTCCAGTGAAAATCCCTTGATCCATATTTGTCCTATCTCTCCCCCCCTGATGGGTCTTAGCATCCATCTGATAATCTTTTCAGCCCCATGGAGTTTCGAATTGATCATCTCCCCATGTGTACTGGTCCAAAATGGTACCTGTCCGTCGGTCATGATCCTGCACATCAACAGTTACGCCCTCCATGGGCTCATCAATAATAGGGATCATAGCAATGCCAATCACATCTCCTCATCAATATTATTAAACATGTGCAAAAAATCCCTAATACATCAGTCAAAATCTCAAAGACATTACACAAGCCTGCAATACAAGTTTGAAGAAAATGATTGGGCGTCCTATTAGGATAGTGTCCACTGGAAGAGGAAAGTTTCCGGAGAAGACCTCATCCAAGCCATGTAAGCAGGTGATGTGGTCAAGGGATGTCCAAGCAAGTGGATGCAGTGGGGTCAGAGGATGAAAAGATTTACCTATGGTTGCCTTTGTAGAAGGCGAGTTGTACCTATCCTGGATGCAATTTTTTCCAAGCCCATTCATGCCTTTTATTCTTTGTTCTTTTATTCTTTTATTCTTTTTTTCTTTTTTTCTTCAAGAACTAATCAAGGGACACTGCCCTGGTGTGGTGACCAGTGGTGACAGCTTTACCCACAAGTACTTTTGCATAAATGAGAAGGTTGGATTGTGATGAGAACCCCTTTCCCTTGGCCATGCAACCAAGAGTCACTACCCTAGCATGGTAACCAAATGGTGGTAATGTCATACTACTAGGTACCCATGGAACTAAAAGGTTGGCTCGTGATGAGACCCCCTATCCTCTGACTAGGTCTTGTTTTGTTATTTTACGGGTCCCTCTTGTTTCTTGCTAAGAAGCCTTTTATTTATTTCTCGAGGATCCATGGGTGAAGCATATCGAGTTTTTATTCTTAGGATTTTATCTTTTGCTAGATTGCTTTTACCTTCTGGGCCTTTAGGCCCTTCTTCCCACAAGGTAAGGTGAAATCCTGTAAATAGGTCAACCCATTGCTCAGACAAGTGCAAGGGATAGATGGACGGGAAGCAAGATGAAAAATTGGTATTATGATGGGAGCGGACAATGGATTTTTAGAAACCCTCCCTAGTGGAAAACCAAAACCTATGGGCACAGGCTTACTAGGGCATCCTGTCAATCCCCCCAGACATGGTCAAGTGGGAAAGCGTAAGATCCAAGCATTTGTTAGAAATAAAAGGAAATATATGCACATATTCAAGGGTTTGATGATCAAAGTGACACATACCATGATACCCTAACTCATCACCTCACAGAGCAAGAGGCATCTCTGACACAAGACCAAGCTGATGGTGATGGATGTTGTTGTTGCTGACAAGATAGAGGCATTGAAACAAAGAAAATGTGGGACCTCCAGGGCCATGCTAAAGTCGATACGGCTCTTGGTACTCCATGTCTAGGACATGTGGGCCTCGAGACATGATCTCCTATTTATCCCTAAAAGTGGGGGATAATAGTGCGCAGGGTGATCGAGGATCAAATCCCTTCAAAGAACAGTGAAAGAAACCTTTGAAGGCATCAAGGAACAGGAGGTGTCAGGTCAAGAAAAGGAATCAATTGTGAGTGTTGATTTCATCAGACTGAGTCTTTTTTTGTGAGTTTAATATTTGATGACCAGGATTAGAATCGCAAAGAAGAGAAGATCCAATTGTGAACATTGATCACTAGAAGGATCAACGGCCATAATTTTTTCTATGTTCGGAGTCCGATGTGATAACTTTAATTTTTTTAGAGTCAAGTATTCGAAGTGCATGACCGAAGGGCACTTCTACGAGAGAAGTCTCACCAACGGTCCATATTGATGGAAGGAAGACCCTGACAGACGGTCCAGATTTGTTCGGTGTGATCCAGATCGATGAATCTAGGTGGAACGCATGGTAGTATGCTATTGGAGTTATAAAAATATTAGAGTGCCCAACAAAACAAAGATTTTGATTGATGGTCTAGATGAATTCAGAATATTCATATCAACGGCTATGAAAGTGATGTGTGGTGGCATCTTATTGGTTCTCGGAGTAGATCCATCGAATTCCATAGGCTAGAGGAGATCCAATAGAACAAAACCGACGAACAACCAAGATATATTCGGAGTGAATTATATTAATGACTCTTGTATGGAGACGTGGTAGTCAATAGAAACATGTGATGAGATGACATCAATGATTTTGAATTGGACATGTGGAAGTGGGATCCATGGCTGTGAGTGAGACATGTTGCACATATGTACAAGTCACCCGACGAGACATGGCATAGGAAGTGAAGACTAACAAATTAGGATTGTAGATATTACAACATATCAACGGTGGGGATTTTTTGGTGTTCATGGTCCGACCATCGGAGCAACCTAGAGAAATTTTGATGATATTATTCTGATACAAAGGAATCCAGATGAAGGGCAGAGACCAAAAGTGAAAAGTCAATGGATTGGAAGTATTCAGAGTGTTGAATCCAATACGAGTTTCGAAGATGAATCAAAACCATTCATCAGAGGGGATATTTACAGGAGATCAACCATCCATTTGAGTCAAACTTTGGAGGTCCATTCCATAGCTCAACTCTAATAGTCTGAAGTGCAACATGGATCGTCCATCTAGTGACAATCAACGGTGAGAATTAAAGGTGGAAAAGAGTCTTATGGCCTACAGAGAAACTAAGCCTCGGTGATTTTTAGTGCTTGGTCATAGCACATGGTCATGAGATGAGACTAAAGGTGTGGACGAGTCAAGTCTTGGTGCACGAATATAGTTTTTGGTTGTGGTAAGAAAGCAGAGGTTAGCATTGATTTTAAATGTGCTTACGTAAACCACTTTCTATGTAATAACAGAGATTATAGAACTTCATTCGAAGGAGATTTTGGGCTCGAGAGTGAAGTATTTGAGAGAAACTCGAGTATGTAGCTGTAGCAGAATTTAATTTCAAATTCTACACATGTGGGAGGAACAGCCTAGGAGGTCATAATTTTGGTATCAGATCAAGTTATGAGCTTCGGAACTCTGTGAGGGATAAGAAGGAGAAAAAATTTAGCAGAGGAACTTGTAGATTGCATATTTGTGCAAACAAGCAGAAAAAGGAATTGGATATATAATTCCTTAGTGGAGAATTGGGAACATTCCAACCAAAGAAGTAGAGGAGACAATATCTCAGTACATATATTGAAGGTATTGATCATATATTTTTATGATTAACTATGGTTATGAAGAATTTTGAATGTAGGTAGCAGAGAAGGAATTGGTAGCGACATTATAGCCAGAGGAGCTATGATAGAGAGCATGTGGAGCTCTTAGAGGATACAGAGAAGCTTGTGGCAAAGAACCTTAACCAGTTCCAGTTGAGGTTGGAAGCAAATAAGAAGGACAAATGGATGTTCTCAAAGAAAAGTGAATAGGTGCAGAAGCTAGAGAAGAGAAAAGGAGTGCTCAAAAGGTTCAAGTGGAGAGAAACAGTAATACCAAAAGGCCAAAGCTCAAGAGGAAGCATGGTGAGGTATTGAGTGTCAGATATAGGAGACTTTCTACAAAGGTTTGATGCATCTCACAGTGGACTAAGGGGAAGTTCACAAAAGAGGAAATGAATATGACTATTGGTGGTCATGTCAATGATTCAAAAGGAAGCCACATCAAAGGGAAAAATAATACCAGAGCAATTGGTAGAAATATAAGTCAAGAGAAATTTTACAAAGAGTTTGTTGAGTTAAAGGAGAGACTTAGTATAATTATGGAGATGCTACAGGAAAGAAATGAAAACCAAATATATAGTTGGATACTGAATAAGAAGGATAAATGGTCTGTTAGAAAATTGATTGCGAGGGAGCAGAGGCACATACTGGAAGCTCATATCAAAGAAGAAGGACTCAAATAAGCTGAGTATAGAGAGTCCTTTGGAGCAGGACCAGTATTTCACTTTTGTGGACTAGAGAAAGGAGTGATGTTTGGAAAGGAAGGTAAGGATCAGAGTGTAGACCTCATGAAGAGATTGAAATTTCATTCCAATATGGGGAAAGGATGTTAGAGGTACCTAAGGAGACTAGAAAGTATCATATTTTTAAAACTAATGATTTGTGTATGTTTGCAGGACTTACAGGTCAGGGAGATAGGCATCCACTTGTATATATCCTAAAGGAAAAAATTCCTTATGAAGGCATAAGAGAAAGACAAATTCAGAATTTTTTCATGTCAGAGGAAGGGACAACATTGTCTCTTGAAAGCTGTGAAAAAAGGAAGTGATGCAGGTTCAAGGAATTGGCTTGTATATACTTCAGAGAATGAAGTACATAGAATCTTAGATATGTCTATGCAAGGATACAATGATGAAATTATGGAACTTGATAAAGAATAAATGGAAGTGGATGAGGATGGTGTTGAAGATCATTGGTGCACGATCATGGAATAATCCTTACAAAGAGGTATAAAATGTTCATAACAAATATGTCATTTTGGTAAATTCCAAGAACAAGATTTGATTGAGCAATCATGTAGACTGAGCATGCAACTTAAGGATATGTAGTATTGTTTGCATAAGTTTTTATTTAGTGGGTAGTGTTCTCAAGAAGATGAGGACAGACAAATATGTGAATATCAAGAGATGGAAACAACCATACAAATTTTATGTGAAAACTTGTAGCAATGATGTGTACCAGCAGAAGACAAGACTGAACATTGAGGAGTTATGGAAGCATTTGATAAATATTTCCAAGTGGAAATACCAGAGGAAGAAAAAGAAGAACAACATGAAAGTACAACTTACTAAATAAACCATACTTGTTTCACAACACCAAAGTAAAGTATAGGACCCTGGAAGGTTGCAGACAAAAACGGTAAGACAACAAAGCAAGTGGACAACAACATAAGGTTTTGGATCCAAGAAAATGGAGGACATTAGTGAAGAGATTATGCAGTAGAGCATAAGGAAAACATAAGAAATGGGATGAAGGAATAATGAAGTAATTGAAGACTCATGATCAGGAGATCATGAATGATTTTAACCTTGGGATTCTGATGCGGGACCATTTTTCTTCCAGAAACAATCATTTTGATAAGACCTAGGGGGTCTTGAATTTACTAACAGTATCATAATCCTTTGAGTATGAATTTTGTAAGCCTAAGGAAATTAGCATAGGGGAATTATACAGAGAGAGGATAGAGAAGTGTTGAGAGGGCCAAGTGTGGCCAAAGGCCAAGAAGAGGCCAATTGAATGTAAATAAGGCCAAGAATACTGAAGGTCTTATGTAAATTGTGTACAATAATTCATTAATATAATTATGTGTTTATAGGCTCTATGTGTTAGTGTGATATTGGGTGTCTTTCTGTTATATTGATGTCCCTGTATTGAGTGATAAAAGTCCATATCGAACTATGCAGAATTGTGTTCCCAGTTTACCAGTCGAATCGTGATTAAACCCTTATTTCAGAGGGGGACCATTCATGATCTTTGATCATCAATCATCGGAAGATAAATTATTCAAACTTTATGTTAGATTGGTTTGGGAATGAGAAGAGACATAGGTTAAGTTTTTTTTTTTTTTTTGCGCAGGGTAATCAAGGGTCCAATCCCTTCGAAGAACAGTGAAAAAAACCCTTGCAGACGTCGAGGAACAGGAGTCGTCAAATCAAGGAAAGGAATCAATTGTGAGTGTTGATTTCATCAGACCAATACTTCATTCATGATTTTAAGATTGGACGACCAATATTAGAATCGCAGAGAAGAGAAGACCCAATAGTGATCGTTGATCACTAGAAGGATCAACGATCATAATTTATTCTACGCTTGGAATCTAATGTGATAATGTCAAGTGTTTCTGAGTTAAGTATTCAGAGTGCATGAACAAAGGGTAATCTGACAAGATAAGTCTATCCAATGGTCCAGATTGATGGAAGGAATACCATGATAGACGATCGAGATTTTTTTTGTGCGATCCAGATCGAGGAAGCTAGGTGGAACGCGTGGTAGTACGCTATTGGAGTTATAAAACTATCAGAGTGATCAAAAGAACAAATATTTTTATTGTTGGTCCAAATGAATTTGGAATAGTCATATCAATGACTATGAAAGTGACACATGGCAACATCTTATTGATTCTTGTAGTAGATCCATTAGAGTCCATAAGCTGGAGGAACTCCGATAGAACAACATCGATGAATGACTGAGATCTATTTGGAGTGAATTACATCAATGGATCAAGGACAGACACATGGTAGTTGATATTGACAAGTGATGAGTTGACATTAGAAATTTTGAAGTGGACACATGGTAGTGGGATCCACAGCTATGAATGAGACATGTGGCACATACATACACGTCACCCGACGAGACCCAGTGCAAGAAGTGAAGAATAACGAATTGGGACTATAGATATTATGACAAATCGATGAAGGGGATTGTTTGGTGCTTGGAATCCTACCATCGAAGCAACCCAAAGCAAGTTTGATGATAGTATTATGATACAAAGGAATCCAGATAAAGGGTGGATACCAAAAGTGAAAGATGGACAGCTTGGAAGTATTCGAAGTGTTGTAGCCAATAGGAGTTTCGAGGATGAATCACAACCATCCATCAGAGGGGATATTTAGAGGAGATCAAACCTCCATCAAAGCCAACTTTTGAAGTTCCATTCCATAGCTCAACTCCAATATTCTGAAGTGMAACATGGATCATCCATCCAGTGATGATCAACAGTGAGAATTAAAGGTGGAAAAGAGTTCAATGGCCTACGGAGAAACTAATTCTTGATGATGATTAGCGCATGGTCATGGACTGAGACTAAAGGTGATGACGAGTAGAGGCTTGGTACATGGATATASACTTTGKTCATGGTAAGAAAGGAGAGCTTAGCACTTATTTGAAAGGTGTTTACATAAATCACTATGTGCATAATAACAGAGATTATAGAACTATGTTCAAAGGAGATTTTGGGCCCAAGAGTGAAGTATTTGAGAGCATCTCGAGTCTATAGTTGCAGAAAAATTTAATTTCAAATTCAACACCCGTGGGAGGAACAGAACGGGAGATCATCACTCATGTAAGCTACAGGTTGTTCATTTTTTTATCATCATTTTGCAAAAGAATAGCAGAAATTGATTCTTCTATGGAGTTCGTATAGATAATGAAGTCTTTATCAAAATCCAGTTTTCTCGAGATCTGTGTGGAAATGATTACTCTTTTAATTCCTACGAAAGTTATTTCAACATCCTCTATCCAAGAAAAAGATTGATCTTGTTTCAGTATGCTATGAATAGGTTGAACCATTACAGATAAATAGGAACAAATCTCCTAAAAAAGTTAATATTGTCCATAAAATATTTAATTTCCTTTTTAGGTGTGGGGGATTGAAGATTTAAAATTGTGGTAGCCCTCTTTGGTTCAATTTTGATCCATGAATCTGAAACATTGTGACTGAGAAGCTTACCTTGAGTAACACCAAAAATGGATTTCAAAGGATTTAAAGATATGCCAAATTTTATGCATCACAAAAATACTTTTTTAAGATGATCAAAATGATTTGATCGGGTTTTAGAATACACAGTTAAGTCATTAAGATAAATCTAAATTACCTTATCGATAAGATCATTGAAATTTATCTGCATAGCTCTCTAAAAAGTGGCACTTGCATTAGATAATCCAAAATAAATTTGTTCATAGGTAAAGTTTCCCCATTGAGTTGTGAATGTGGTTTTATATTTGTCTGTCCTTTTGATTCTAATTTGATAATAACCATAAAAATCGCCAAGTAAGGATATCATTTGTGACCTTGCAACTTGTTGCAAAATCATTTCCATATTGGGAAGAGGAAAGTTATCCTTCATACTAGCTCTATTTAGCGCATGGAAATCAATGCATAATTTAATCCCACCTATATTTTTCCGTATGGGAACAAGATTTGACACCCACTCAAAATATTTAACCAAAAATATTATGTGAGCATTTATTAACTTTTCTTATTATTTTCTAATTGTATCTTCAAGCACAGGATTAATGGGTCTCTATTTCTTCCTAACAGGTTTATCTCCTTCCTTATTAGGAATAGCATGCTAGATGATACTAGGATCAAAACCACAAAGATCATCATAAGACCAAGAAAAAACATCTCTAAATTCACGGAATAAATCCATGAATTTCTTCTTTTCATCTTCAGAACATTGGGTCCTATTTTTAAAATCTTTGGAATTTCCTGAGTTCCAATGTTCACAGGAATGATATCTCCTATTTTCCGTTTCAACTCCTCTTCTTTTCAATCTTTATTGTTGCTAGCATCACTATTTGAGAGTGAGATTTCAAGAGGAGTCAAACCTTTAGGAATTTTATTGTCTTCAAGCAAAATTATTTCCTTTGGGTTATATGGCTCATTCTGAATAAAATAAAAAATGCTTTCATCATCAAGGAAAACTTGCCATGATTCCTAATTATTCAAAAGATGAGGTCGATATAAGGATAAAAATGTGCAATTAGGTCTCTGAGGAAATAATTTCCTTGTAGTAGAAGCTACAAAAACAGCTAACCTATTAGTCATTGAATTCAATTCCCTTTTGATGTGAGTGATGTTAAATAAAAAGATATTTTGGATTAAATTCTACACAGCTTGGGTGTATCTCTTCAAAAACTTATTAGTATGATTATAGATTTTTCTAACCATATTAACAACAAGTTATGAGTCTCCAAAAATAGTGATATGACCACAGCCTAGGTTGTAAGATTTTTCAATTCCTAATAGCTAGGCCTCAAATTCAGTAACATTATTTGTATAGGAAAATTCTAGTCCATAGGAAAAATTGTGAATTTAATCAATAGGAGAGAATAATATAATGTCTACTATGTTACCTTCACTTGAAAATGCACCATCAAAGTGCATATGCCACATACCATCATCATAATCCTTTGGTTATTCAAGAGGTGCATCATCTTCATCAACAAAAATAGAATAGATGCCCATATTTTCCTCAATATAATTTACATTGGGTTGAGGAACTTTCTCAATATATAGTGAAATTCTTCCTTACCTTAAAACAATGATATTCTTTCCATTTTTAGGGATGGACATATGTTAACCAACTAATGATAGATAACCATTGGTTAAAGATTGATAATCTCTACCCAAAATAATTGAGTAATTACTAGCAGTCATGTTAGATACTTGAATATTAAGAGTAGTTCTTATTTCAGGATGTTCACAAAGGACTAGAGTCACATCTTTGATCTCATCGATTGTTGATTGTTGTTGATTATTATAGTACGATTTATCCTCATGTTTTCATTCGTGCAAGAGAGTCCTAGTTCTTCCATAATAATCTTGGACATAACACTTGGACATGATCCGCCATCTATTAAGCAACAGTGATCTATCCTATCCATAATTTTTACTAAAATATAAAAAGGAGGATTCTTTACAGGATTCCTAAAATTATTTACACCTATTGTATTTACATGTGATTCATCTCCATCATTTTTTTCAGATATAATAGCTATGGGAGAAGTTTTACCTTCCATATAATTATTCATATGTCGTTGTTGTTCCAAGACAGTGACCATATCCAAGAGAGATGCATCTACTTTTATGTTATCTAGTTGGTTTAGAATGCTATACTTGGATGGAAGGAAAGAGATTTATGTCTCTAGACTTTGAGTTGTTGTGATAGCTCAAGGATTTGTGTCTTGGGAAGAGGAACTGGGAGCAAAGGTAGGTTTTGGTATTACCCTTCCCTTTATTCACATATCATGTATTCCTTGTGTTTACTAACATCACATCATCCTCAGGAGTTGAATCTAAGGAAACAATAGTTGTTTCAGTATTTTTTCCAAAGATTCACTCTTGTGTCCTTTTATTAACTTTGCATGTACTTTCCTCATGATTGTCATCATAGAAATTGCACCAAGCCCTAGAGAGAATAGCCTTTGGTTGATTATGAAATGAAGAATTGGTTGGTTGGTTTTTAAAAATAGCTTGGGAAGAAGACTCAATTGGAGATGAACTTGAGGTGACACCTTTCCTCTCATAAGAAATCATTCAATTGATCATATCTTGAACAAGCTGTAAAATTGTAGTCATATCGGTCTGTTTTATAGAATCTTCTTTGGGAAGACCTGTTCTTTCCAATTGCTTTTCATACTCTAAACAAGTTTGAAGCACAAACCCTAGGTTGGCTACATTTTTTTCTTCTAATATTTGACAATAAGAAGAAGGAAATGCATTTTAGTATTGGATAAAGGCATCTTGGTTACAGGGTCGGATCAAGTCAGGGATTTGATTGTACAATTTGGTGAAATGGAGATTGAAAGATTTAATTGTTTCACCATTGTTATAAACTAGATTGTTGTATTCCCTTAATAAATATATTGGGTTTTTGGGTTGCCCATAAGTTGATTTAAACCAATAAGTCAATTCATCCCATGTTGAATATACTTTAGGGGGTAATTCGAAAAAATCAACTGCAACTTTCCCTTCTAAAGAATTAACAAACAAGTGCATGCAAGTGTCATTATCATTTGCTCATGTATTATGACATGCATTAGAAAATGAAATTAAATGTTCTTTACTGGACATGAATTTTGGAAGGGGATTTGTAGTTGGTGTAAAATTGAAAGGTGATGACACATGCCACAGTGTGGTGGTTGCATCTTCTTCAAACTGAAATAAGCCAAATTTCTTGATTAACTTGGTGGGGTTCGTTGTAGATTGGACTGGAATTTGATGACTGAAAATACTTCCAATTGTTGATGAAGGAGAGGATTGTGAAGAAGAGGGTGAACTAGTACTAGAGGAAGTGCCAGAAGATGTCATTTTGAAAATGATAGGAATCATAGATAATGATGAACTAGATGAATCAGATAAAGATCTTCGATGTTTAGTATGTAGACTTTCTAAAACATCCTTTCTTCCTCCTATTTCAGATACATGATTAATATCAGGATCTAAACCTCTCATCCTTTGAGAAAAACAAGAATCAGAGGACATAACTCAACCTCTTACTGAGGGGGATGATTTAGGGATTCCCTTTGTTGGGATTCCCATTGTTCACAGATTCTAACATCTCTAGAAATAACCTCCCAAGAGCGATGAAGTTCAGTGTGGTTATGAGTTGTTTCTAAAATAAGATTGAATAAAGTCAAAGAAATGTTACTTTGATCATCTAGACCATCACCAATATTAGGTTGTCTTGCAACAGGAAAAGTCATGAAATCATAAAATAAAGAAGAAAACTAAGAAATAAAAAAAAAATTAAGTACAGAAAATAAATACAACTACCATAAAACTATGGATAAGTTCCCCAGTATAGTCACCAAATAAATGTTGATGAAAATAAATGACTATCCTAATACCAACATTTTTTAATCTTGCTAAGCTAAGGCAAGATAGTCGGGATTGTTACCCTATGTTTATAGCCTTTTGCAAAAATATCTATTAATCCTCAAGAAATATGTTCTTGGGACCAATGTTGTATTTTATGTTGTGTTATGACAAAGAAATAAAGAAATATTTATATCAGAAAAATATAACAGATTTAATGAACAATCATAAAATAGAAAATATGAAATAAAGATCACACACGTAGTCCAAAATGAGACCTCAAAACCATCAAATGATTTTATTTATTCGGTTCTAAAATGCAACCAAAAACATTCATTCATAACCAAGAATGGGTAAGGACCAAAATAAGACTTAGAAGTCATAGGTGGAATATTACATGACATAGAGACGATTGGTGTCTTCTAAGTAAAACCAAGACTTAAAAATGACTAGATCAACAAGCCACATTATGCCACTACCTTGACTCTACACAAAATTCCTAATTAGTACTAAAAATCAATTAAGAAATCCAATAAGAATTTACAAACTATATGAAAAAAATGTCCAACATTCTAAAGCATGCCAATTATCAATGCTTCTTGGTCCTTCTTATTGCCACCTTCAATAATACCCTGCTATCAACAAGAAATTCTTAGCTTTTAAGTGTTTCATAAATGAATGAAATAGTAATGTAATGTCACTCTAGAGCAAGAGAAAACCTTATTAGAGTTTGTGCTTGTATCTCTCTCTGCTTTTTGTTTGTCCCTTCATTTCTCATTTTATTCTCCAAAAGTAGTTTTGAGTGGTTCCAACTACTTTCAGTTAAGTTATTTAAATAATTTTTGGTTAAATAGGGACACTTCATAGGTAGATATTAATAAATAATGATAAGAGTATAATAAATATTAACTAATAGGTGGGGACCCCTAACAAATCTTTTGTTTAATTTTCAAATATCCCCTTGCTCATCCATGAATAAATATGCATTAATATCATCAAAACATCATTATAAACATATATCCCAATCAGTTCACATGAAGTATTTCAAACACACTTGTGACTCCCAAATACCAAGTATATATGCATATACATGCCCAAAATTAAACAAGTCAACAAGATGTCAAAAATGTGTTGTTGTTTCAAAATAAATAAGTTTGTATGTTATCTAAAACAATTGTTGTCCAAAATATGAGTGAAGTTTGTCCAAATAGTGAAACCAAAGTAAAATAACATCATAAAATTAGAAATCATATTTTTCGTGTGAGGCAGTTTGCCTCTTTCCACTTTCCTTTGACTTTGTTACCTTGGGCCATGGTTGCCTCTACTAAAAAAKCTCATCTATAAAGTCTAAGGTGTTGGAATATTAACCAATAATGAGAGGGGGGATCAGTTAGTATTGAGCACTTTTCACCATTTCAACATTATGTAAATTGTTGTCGTGGGATTGGTACTTATGCCAAAGCCCCAACACAAGTCCCAAAATCCGTATAACTATARGATAACCCACCACTATCACCTTAGTAGAAAATACCCACATTTTAGTGATGGATGAGGTACACAATAGGGGAGGCATCCCCAATAACCTCAAGGGATTAGCTACAATTCATGTAAACAATTCACCCCATTATCCCCTTCAAGTATCACCTAAGCCCAAGACCTTGTGAGAGTTACCAAGTTTAAGTATCAGAGCATCTTCATCCAACCCTATTAGGTGTGCCACCTGAACAATAAGTTACCCAAGTAGAGAGATAGGTCCCGAGAGTGATAAGGGAAAGTAAAAACCCCTCAAGAGAAAGTGTGAGTATGATATGGTATTAGGCTCGCTTCATGGCTTATGGTATCCATTTCTATGCGCGTCTTTATAGAGGTGGCGCTTGCTTTCTTGTGATACCCTTTCCTTAGTATTTTTTGCATTATGAACCCCTTAATTTTCCTTTTGATACCCAATTATCATTTGCAAGTCCCCTTTATAATGTTTCAAGCTTCATTTATTTATATTTTATTGGGCAATAGTCCTTATAATTGGTGCATTCATTCGCATTCATACATGGGCGATTACCATTAGAGGAGGTAGAGCTCAAGCTAGCCCAGGGATTTTATGGTGCCCTTTATAATCTAGAAATAATATATATATATGTGTGTGTGTGTGTGTTTGTGTGTATAGATATGGAAGTTGGATCATCCTCTGGGCCTTCAGCCCCTTCTTCTCATGAGAGAATGGGCCATAGCCGAAGTTTGGGATATACGAAAGGATTTATGATGGAAAATTTTAAGTATGACTGGGAGCAGAATGTTACCCTTGGGAGGGCCCCCCAGTATTACCCCTTTTTCCTTGGTCGGTGACAACACGGGACTAGGGCACATAATCTGACCACCAAGGTGAAACAATGCAACCAAGACAATTTCTCAAGTAAGTGATCCATTGTCCAAATTCAACCAAATATCCTTGTCTACGTGCCCAATAAATTAAACACAACACCCTACATGAAGAAAGGACTAACCATACATCATGTTGAAGATGGATTACCATGCCCCATACCTTGGGTTGCTTGAATGTGATGAGCCTTGGTTGATATGTGTTGGGAAGAAAATCAAGGGGGTTGTTAGGCTTTGCTGGTCAATTTAGATTTCGGAACTCCATATCTGTTTTGGAATACTTAGAGGGGGGTGAATTAGTATGAGCACTTTTACCACTTTTAACCACAATATATAAAATTCAACTTAATCAATATTATATCATCAGTATATCATTAGTATATCTTCAGTATATCATCAGTATATCATGAGCATATAAACATAAGAAACATCACATCAAGTACACAATATGCTAGAATTTACGTGGAAACCCAAACAAGAGAAAACCACAGAATGATTTCTTATATATAAAAAAATGCATTCACTGGAAGAACCAACTTCCTAATTATCTAGTTGCAATTGTAAGGAGGCTACAACCCCCTATTTATAGGCTCCATCCTGAAGGAAGCTACAACTCCCTAAATTATCTATCTCCAACCAGAAGGAGGCTACAACCCCTTGATTCTCAGGCTCCAACCTGAAGGAAGCTACAACTCCCTGAATTTTATGGCTCCAACTAGAAGGAGGCTACAACCCCTTGATTCTTAGGCTCCAACCTGAAGGAAGCTACAACTACCTGATTCTCTGACTCCAACCAGAAGGAAGAAATAACCCCCTTTTCTTTCCTCGTTCTATCGCCCTAAAATATAAGTGTATACTAATTTTCACTACCACAATCACTACCACTATCTCTGATATTGTCACATCAACCTGTAACCTGTCACTATATCCAACCTATCATTGTCAACCTATCCAACCTATCATTGTCGTCGATACTCAACCATATCCTCTCACATGGATAATATACCAAGGACACCTCTCAACTATATGTCCAACATCACCAACACATGCCTCTACCAAGAATGTACCAATATCACCAACATACCATCACAAGATATGTGTCTCAACCATGTACCAAATAATGTACCTAACCATCAACCTATATCATACCAAGCATCAACAGTGTACCACAACAAGTGCATCAACCATGCACCAACACCTATACTAAATTATGCATCAACCATGCACCATAACCTATACCATATGCCTCAACCATCAACCATGTACATCAACACCATACCAAGTACCAATCATGTACCATACCATGTATCAAACATGTACATAAACAATGTACATCAACACCTATACCATACCATGTACCAACAATGTATCTCAACCATTTACCATATCACTCAATCATGCCATACACCATGTACCATAGGATATATCAAGAAAATACCATCAATGGTGTGAATCAACAAAGTACCAAAAAACCAATATCATATACCAAGTATATGCCTCAACCATGCACCTAATATGTGCCTCAAGCATGTGTCAATGCATCAACAATATACCAAAGACTTGCCTCAAGCATTCACCATAACATCATCAACAGTTAACCCTCAAAACATGCATATAAACATACATGTAACTATGTAACATACATGGTGTATGTGATCACATACTTGCATGCCTTCCTCAACTTCAGCAACAAGAGAATAGCATCTTCATCAAACTTTGCCTTAGTCTCACGGGACTATTTTTTGGATTAGACACAAACCCTCACTTTCAACAAGAATAAATATTTACCTGTAATGAATGAAGGTATGAAATGTGTACCCAATATTATTCAACATCTTATCTGTAATTCCTCTAATTTTCACTGCTTGGAACATCCCAGAAAAGAAGTTATAGAAAAAATGGCAAACCTTGCTAAATTTTGACTTATTCTAGAGAGTGAACTTATAGATCATGCCACACGTGGAATATTTGATATCTAGCTATGAAAATCATAAAAAAAAACATACTAAGGACTGTACTCTCTCCAAATAATTTGGTATCACTTAATTTGGATCCTCTATGAATAATTTATGATTGTTTTACCCGGAACACATGTTTGAGACTAGTTTCAGGACTAGCCAAAAATCTTATTTTCCAAAGAGTGTATCTCAGGCAATGAAACGACCCAGACGCTGAAATTTATACCATAGGTACCTTGATATGTATTCTCAATATCCTCCAAGTTTATATATCTGAATCATTCTAGAAATAAATTTATAGCGAAAATGGTAAGATGACCTGTAAATAACATACCTTAGAACACATCCTCACAAGACTTCATCCTCCCTTGGAATTTCGCCCTTCTTCACTTCATCTTCCCTATGAAATTATCCTCATATATCCTAGGTTACCTCATATAAGAATCACTTACTCACATAGAATATATTCAATAGAATGTGTGTGTAATTTGTACTTATGAGTGACTTCATGAGGTGTATATATATACTTTTTCTAAGTAACCTCTTTCCTTAACTTTAGGGATTCTTTGAAATTTCTTGTTACAACCACTTTACCCTTTCATTAGTTACTTGCAACCAATTAGGGGCTTCTTAACCCATATTTGGGTTTCCATAGGGGCTTCTTAACCCATCTTTGGGGCTTCCAACTTCATGACCTCATAACTCCTCAACTTTGAGGAATCATGTGGTGTACCACCTATCACCGGAAACATCATGACTAGGACTATCCATCCATGAGTGTCTTACTTGCATGTAAACTATCATTCATTTCCATATTCCTCAACCAATTTCGGGTCCCATAACCACACCTTCAGAGCTTCATGTAGAATTCACCAAATGCACCCATCACATCTGTTGACAACTAACTCTCCATCAATGACAACTAACTCACCATCGATATCAACCATATATAGAGGGCTTCCGAATTTGTCCAAGATTTGACATCAATATCCAAGGGTTGAAATCAATGACAACCAAGTTTCCAAACCAAATGTCCAAGAATATCCCTCTTTGGCATTGATGGAAACACCAACATCGATGGCAACATTGATACTCCCCCTGCAACCATTGCTCCTCATCAATGTTTCTCACTCTCCCCCTTTGACATCAATGCAAAAGGGTCTCTTTCCTTGGGGTTGCTCCCCATGTATTCATGCTTCTATTATTTCTCTTTTTTTCCATGCTTTTGTTCTTTCTCTTCACTTTTGACATCATGAGAAAAAGGATAACTCCCCATGTCAGTTTGTCTCCCCATGTCTACATATTATTGATTCTTCCTTTCTGGATCTCTTTTTCTAATTTTTTATTTTCCCTTAACTTCTCTACACGATGTCATGTAGATCAATATAGGTCTAACTGTAAGTGTTTCTTTTCCTCTCTTCCAGTTCTTTATGATTTTCCATTGGTGCTTCCTCTTGTAATTCTCTAATATATATAAAAATCATTCATTACTTGATTTCAAATGATATTTCATGACCATACTATTCAACAATGTCCCTCTGATGATATAGCTTATATTGTAGATTTCTCTTTCACTGTTTTGTTGTGCCTTTCCCTACTTTTCTTTTTGTGACCAATTGTTTCCAATTGATTCCACTGATTCCAATTGTAAATACACTGATTTGCATCTTCCATGACCAAATTTTCATGTACCTGCTAAGTATCCATATATGTCCATATGTCATAATATTTCCATAACTCTGCTACTCAATTGTCCACAATGTTGACTCATTTGTCATTTTGTACTTCTGCTATTTGATTGCTCTGAAATTGTCTCTACAAATACTTCAAACTTCTCAAAAGATGGTTCTATGATCTATAATAGCTACTACACTGACTCTCCCTATTCAATATTCATATTTATCGGGAGTCTCAAAGCTGAATGGCTCATAACAATGGAGGAATCCACTTTAATGTGGAGTAGTATTCCTCTTCGTCTATAGAATCATCATCTCTTTGAACTCTGACTTCTTCATTTCTTCTTGTGTATTGATCTCACACAATTCCTAGAAGTACAATCTCTTGGGCCTATTCTTTATTCACCTACTCTTCTTTTCTTTCTCGTACTACTTCCAATTATGTAGTCTCTGGGACCTAGTCTTTATTCACCAGTTCTTCTTGTTTCTCATTTATTATCTAAACCTTCTTGTATTTTCCATATTCCTTTTTGCCTGTATATTTTTCTTGATCTCGTACTATTGTCAATCCTAAGAGTATGACTTATGGGTGTCCTTCATTCATCTAATCTTCTTTTACCTATTCTTATTTTCTTTTCCATACTTTCTATATATGATATCAATGTTCTATTTTATAGAAGTATCCATCATTCTTATACAATCACGAGCTATGTGTCCATAGTTATGGAATTTGTAACATTCAATTTTATGTGTGGCCACATAATCATTTATTTCTTGAACATTTCTTCCATAAGCCCTGCAATCTACAACTTTATGTTCAAAGTTAATACAATAAAAATAATGACCATAAGAAAAATTTACATATCTGGGAGTGAATGATATTCTTTGTGGTGTAGTCCTTCTAAATTCTTGCCTTGGTTGATCATGATCTTATCTTCTGGTGATCCCTTCATTCCGATAGAATCTTTTTTGTGGCTTGAATGTGGAGGGTATTCTTGAAGATGTATCTTTATCATTTTTCTTTGATTTTGGTTGACCGTGATTCCTTCCTTTGAGTACTTTTGCATAACTCTTACACTTTTGTTCATTATTCTTTTCTAGAAACCTGGAGTGATTCTCTTCAACATTCTCTACTGGTGATGTGGGTGTTTATGTCTTATCATCATTCTTTCTTAGCTTGACGATTTTGGCTCTCAATGTGACAACTTCTTCTTCAAGCTTCTCAACCTCTTCTTCTTTCTTCATCATCTAGATCTTCATGAATTCTTCTATTCTTTTTACTTCTTCAATTTGGATCTTGAAGGAGATTGTTTCCTTTTCAAGTCTTCTCTCTGCTTGACCAAATTCCGCTTCAAGTGCATTTAAGTCTTCATATCTTTCCTTGAGATGATTTGTCAAAATATTCTCTCTCTTCTCTTCTTCCTTTCTTTCGGTTTTCAAACATTGCTTCTCTTCTATTGCTTCCTTTCTTCATTCTTCTATTTCATCTTCCAAACATTGCTTATCTTCCATCTTACTTATGTCTGTTTCTTCATTCATCATGGCTTCTTCCAACTGATCTTTTAGATTTACAATGACCTGTTGGGCTTCTTTGGAACTTTCTTGGGAATTCTTCTTAACTAATTGTTCCTCAACAGACTTGTTCTTCTTTATTTCTTTCGTTAATTCTTCTAAAGCATGGATTAATTCTGCTTCAAGCCCTACTATTCCTTCTTCTTCACAATCTTATTTTTCTAAATATGTCTGACATGATGACCATTTTTCTTCTTGTTTTGTACATGCACTTTCTTTAGCACTCTCTAGCTCTGTGATGGGATATTTGACGTCGACGCACACTACCTCTCAACCCGCAGGTCGGAAGGTCCACGTCAACACAGGATCTTTCCTTTACCATGGCCCGAAGAACTCTAAACACTCTTCTATTTCCCTATCAGGAATTCTTCACCCACAACAAACTCTCACGGGATCCCCTCTTTACACTTGGGAGATCGGACTTCGCAACTTTGCGAGGTCAGTGGTCGAGCATTGGACTCTCGAATCCCCGAATCTCGATACAGTCAACGCTGACCTTTCCTTTTTTCTATCAGGATTTTCCCTATCGCAATTTCGGTGATCGCAATGTCAAACAACTTGTCTTACTGACTCCCGAATCTTGATTTGTCGAAACTCTGATATACTCGCGAGTTTGACTTTTCAATGCCACTTCACTTCTGTCGGGATTTCGGACTTCACAGTATCACGAATATTGATGCAATGTTTTCGGAACTTCACCCCACGAAACCCCGAAATAGCGTGCCACCTGTCCACTTCACTGACTCCTTTGTGGCACCACACAATCCCTTTAGCTTTCGGGATATCGCGTATCGGAATATCGTGATTCCCGTTGCAATGTTTACAGAATTTCAACCCATGAAACCCCGATATGGAAATTCTTGAGTAAATTCGACGACCCTTGTGGCTCGAATCTACGGTCATACTCCTCCTGAGCTTTGAACCCTTCAACGCTTTCGCTGTAACTCCTCTGCTCCTTCCATAGATCTAACGGCTCACGAAAATTCACGAATCCTCCTCAAGGAATTCCGACTGTCCGTTCCTCTTCCTTGGAAATTTCTGCGAATGACTAAGGATTCCTCCACCAACTTATCCACCTATGGCGCAAACTTACGACGCCTTCCTAGTTCTTCCAGGTACAACTTCTCTGCGCTATCCTTCAACAGTTTCAAAGGCCTTATCCTTCCTGAGATTTTCCACGACTCTTCATCTTCTTAAAAAAACCTCTTGCTCGCACCCCTTGCGGAAACCTTCAGACACTTCCAAGTGTTGAATTTTCTTCGACCCTGTGTACACCTGCAGCAGCAGTCTCTCAATGCTCCACTCAGGTTCACAACCCTGAACTTCACTCAGCCTACGCAATTCTTGCATGGATCTTGTGCCTGTCTGCACTTCTGAATGAATGAGAACAAAAGCTACCCTATCTGAACCCTCTGTCAACGCACTCCTTGCGGACAATTCGGCTACACTCCTTGCAAGAACCCTTGTTCAAATAGAGAAACAATTGAAACTCATTCCTACTTCCTTTCAGACTTCAAACTCAAACATGAAATCATATACACAGCATATAAATCAAATGTATAACAAGAAGCAAACATTCATGAGCATATCATTCAACATCAATACACAGAGAACAAACACGAAACCATGAATTTGAATCAAACTCTTTCTATTAATTCAAATATATGTACATGGGTGTTCTTACACAACTTCTCTGCTTCTCTTCTATGCTCACTACTGATAATGTTACAATACACAATGAGGGTGTCTATATCATGTTTCCCTCTTGCGCTCTAAAACTGTCTAATCTACACATTTAATTCTACCTACTTGCATTAACTACTTTAAATGCCTTCTACCTACTAAGGACGAGAGCAAATCGCTCAAGGTCTGTTTACATTTTACAAGTGCGCTTCTTCTTAATGACTTCATTTAAGATTGTGCAACAACTTCAAGGTGATTTCAAAAATTTGTGTTGGGCTTGTCCAACTGTCCGGTGTCTCCGCGCTGGCTCGCTTGATGTTGGCGATGCTCCTGCATCATACTCCCTGGCTTGAAAAATTTCATGGGCTCCTGTCCATGAGCTCATGCATGGTCTTTCCATACTTCTGGATCTTTGCATCGTTCTCCTAGCTGGCATCTTCAACTGGATGGCCCTTCCACTTGACCAAATACTCAAAGTATTCTTTCCGCCTGGTCTTCTTCCTCACTCTCTTGTCCAATATGCACTCCATCTACAGCTTTTTTGCAACTGGCATCTGCTTTGTCCACTGGATCACTGGCTGCTCATTTCCAGTCCCTGTTTCCTCAGCTTTATATGGGTACAAATCTGAGATATTGAATATCGAAGAAATTCTGATCCCGTCAGGTAATTCAATCTCGTAAGCATTCGCCCCAAATTTCTTCAAGACCCTACACAGCCTGATTTTCTTCATCTTCAGCTTATTATATGCCCCTCTTGGGAACCTTTCTTTTCTCAAATGTGTCAAAATCAAGTCACCACCCTCAAACTGAAGTTGTCTTCTGTGTTGATCTACTCTACGCTTGTACTCCTAACTTGAATTCAGTAGTCGTTGCTTCACCTGGCTGTGAATTTCTTTCATCACCTCAGTAAATTCTTCTACACTAGCGCTCCTAGTCGCAATCTGTTCTGAATCCCTCAATTCAGAAATTCCTCTCGACTGCAAGCCATAGACAACCTGAAATGGACTCTGCCCTATGCTTCTATTAACCGAGTCGTTATAAGCAAACTCTGTCTGTGGTAATATGTTGTCCCACTGGTTGTGGTGTTCTATCACCAAGCTTCTCAGCAAGTCTCCCAGACTTCTGTTTACCACCTTCGTCTGTCCATCTATCTGAGGATGATAAGCTGAACTAAATGACAAGTTAGTTCCCAGCTTCTTCCATAAGGTCCTCCAAAAATTCCCTATGAATTTAGTGTCTCGATCTGAAACTATACTCCTTGGTAAACCATGAAGTCGAATGACTTCTTTGAAAAACATATTTGCAATGTGAGTTGTGTCACTGGTTTTCTGACATGGAATGAAGTGTGCCATCTTGGAAAATCTATCCACCACCACAAATATTGAATCACAACCTCTTTGTGTTCTTGGAAACCCCAATATGAAATCCATGTTGATTGCATCCCACGACCTCTCTGGTATGGGCAATGGTTGATAAAACCCCGCATTCTGCTTCCTTCCCTTTGAATGCTGGCAAATTCTGCATCTATCCACAAATTTCTTGATGTTTGATCGCATTCCCGACAAAAAATATGAATCATTTAGCTTCACGAACGTCTTGTCATGACCAAAATGCCCTGCCAATCCTCCACTGTGTTTCTCCTTCAGCAAATTCTCCCTCATGGAGCATTTTGGAATACACAGGTGATTACCTCTAAACAGTAATCCTTCCTAGATCATGTATTCTGTCCATTGGCTTCTATCCCTGAGAATTGGATTCTCAGCTGCTTCATACACCTCCTTAAAATCTGGATCATCTGTATACATGTCCCTGAGATCATCAAAACCCAACGTTTTAACTTTGAACTACTGCAATAGAAAACACTTCCTGCTCAAAGCATCAGCAACTTTGTTAGCAGTACCCGAAATATGTTTAATCACAAAAGTGAAATTTTGCATGTACTCAACCCATTTAACATGTCTCTGATTCAACTTTTCTTGTTGAGTCACAAACTTTAGTGCATGATTGTCACTGTATAAGACAAACTCTTTTGGGATCAAGTAATGTCTCCATTTCTTCAATGCCTGTATGATAGCATAAAACTCCTTATCATAAGTGGAGTATTTTACTTTTGCTTCATTCAGCTTCTCGCTGAAGTAGGCTATCAGCCTGTCTTCCTGAGTCAAGACTACCCCTATTGCATATCCACTTGCATCGCATTTCACTTGAAATGTCTTTCGGAAATCCGGCAACACCAAAACTGGTTGTTCTGTAATCTTCCTCTTCAACAGATTAAAACTCTTCTTGGCTTCTTCAGTCTAGTGAAAAGATTTGTGTCTTTTCTTCACTGTGTCCATCATCGCTGCACTAATTCCATTGAAATTCCTGATGAACTTTCGGTAGAAACTAGCCAATCTGTGTAAACTTCTCACCTCAAATATACTCTTTGGTGATGGCCAATTTTTTATTACC
Source organism: Picea mariana (assembly GCA_032191745.1). Taxonomy (NCBI): domain Eukaryota; kingdom Viridiplantae; phylum Streptophyta; class Pinopsida; order Pinales; family Pinaceae; genus Picea; species Picea mariana. The sequence goes on from JASDQU010100887.1 coordinate 130,218, forward strand.
TCCACCTTATCTGGATCCATCCTCAACTCATTTGCTGAAATAACAAGTCCCAAGTAAATGAGCTATATCTTCATGAATGAGGATTTCTTCATATTTATCAACAGCTTCTCCTGCTGTAATTTCTACATCACTGTAGCCAAATGCTTCAGATGCTCTGCCACTGTTTTATTGTAAACCAGTATGTCATCCAAAAACACAATGATAAATTTTTCGATGAACTCCCTCAGGACTTCGTTCATCAACCTCATGAAGGTACTCGATGCATTTGTTAAGCCAAATGGCATAACAAGCCATTCATACAACCCTTCGTTGGTTTTGAATGTTGTCTTCCATTCATCACCTTCTCTCATGTGGATCTGGTGATAACCACTTTTCAAATCAATCTTTGAAAAATACTTCGCTCCACTCAAGTAATCCATCAAATAATCCATCCTTGGCAATGAGAATCTGTATCTGATGGTTATCTTGTTAATCGCCCTCGAGTCAGTACACATTCTCCAATGTCTGTCTTTCTTCGGACTGAGTACTGTTGGAACAACACATGGACTCAATCTTTCCCTGACCATAATGAATTGCAGTTCTTCCTTCTTATTAACCTCTGTAAGAAGTTCCTTCCCACTCATGAGAAGTACAGTGTTGCTTACTTTCGGTTTCACCTCCTTATCCTTGATTGGAAGCAACATGTGAGTCCTCCCATTCTTCTTCAGGGTGCATGTGTTCATTCTTCCATCATGAATCACATTTCTGTCATATTGCCATGGTCTACCCAGCAATAGATGACAAACATCCATAGGAATGGCATCACACAAGATCTTATCATTATATCCTCCTATCTTAAATTCAACTAAAAATTGTTTAGTGACAGTTACCTGGTGTCCTTTCTGTAGCCATGAAACTCTATATGGGCTTAGATGATCAGTCGTCTCCAGCTCCAGCTTTTCTACCATCTCGGTTGAAACGATATTATCCGTGCTACCACTATCTACAATGAACTTGCATACCCTGTCCTTGGTTTTGCAAGCAGTCCTGAAAAGTCTAGTCCTTTGCACTGAACTATCCACCTCCTTCTCTGGTGTCAAAAGGACTTTTCGCATCATCAATGATCTTCCGCCTTCAGCGTCTTCTGCCTCAACATTCTGTCTCTGTTCTTTGGCAATGTGAGATTCTCCACCTTCTTTCTTCTTGTATGGACACTCATAAGACGTGTGTTCATTCTTCCTGCATGTGAAGCATGTTATTACTCCACCTCTTCCTCTTCCTCTACCTCTAGTACGAGGAAAAGTGTTATTGTCAGCATAATCTCCTCTCTGCTCAGTATGTTGCCCTCGTTGTTAAGTATATTGCCCTCTCTATGAGGTTCCACCTCTCTCATTTCGAGTCTGAGGTCTCTTCCAATCCTCCTTGGGCTTCTAATATTTATCCTGGGTAACTGATTTTCCTCTGGGCTGACTTCTGCCTTAGCCTCTTTGACTCTGCTTTCGGCTCAACTTCTCTTCAGCTTTCAAAGCCATATGATAAGCATCTTCCACCGTTCGGATGGTTACCATGCTCATCTCATCTTGGATATCATATCTCAGGCCATTGATATATCTGGCAACCTTTTCATCATCGCTCTTCCGATGACCTGCTCTGATGTTTAACTTGTAGAATTCCTCAGTGTATTCTTTCACTTTCATTNTGATAAGCATCTTCCACCGTTCGGATGGTTACCATGCTCATCTCATCTTGGATATCATATCTCAGGCCATTGATATATCTGGCAACCTTTTCATCATCGCTCTTCCGATGACCTGCTCTGATGTTTAACTTGTAGAATTCCTCAGTGTATTCTTTCACTGTCATTAGTTTCTACCTCTGGTTCTGCATTCTCTTGAACAGAGTAATTTGGTAATCCCTGGGGATGAATTTTTCCTTCAGCTTTGCGATCATTCGATCCCATCTCTTGATCTTTTGCTTGCCCTTGCAGCGTCTGTCAACTTGTAGTCCATCCCACCACAATGCTGCATGTCCCTTCAATCTAGTGACAACATGCTTGACTTTCTTGTCCTCTTCGACATCTTCATAGTCAAAGTATGTGTCTAGAGCTCTAATCTAGTCTAGAAGCTCCTCTACATCCAGGTTTCCCTCACAAACTGGAATGTCCATCTTTTCTCTTGCACCCATCCTTGCAATAGCTCTGATCAAACGTTCGTTTGATGCATCTTCAGCTGCAAATTCTTCTTCATGCTCAGCCTCAATTTCACTCTTGGAATCACTGAGATCCCCCGCACTGACTGTGCATCTTTGCGTTGTCTCCATGTCTTCGAGTCTAGCTCGTAGATCATGCATCTCTCTCTCCATGGCTGGATCTGTCATCTGCCTACCTCTTCTTCTCGGCACTTCCCTCTCCTCTGGTGGATCAGGTGTTTGCATGTCCCTTCTCCTTGGCGGAATGGTGAATTCTCTTTTCTCTGCTATAGAAAGCAAAGAACCTTTCTGTGCTCTGATACCAAACTTGACATCGACGCATGCTACCTCTCAACCCACAGGTCGAAAGGTCCACGTCAACATAGGATCTTTCCTTTACCATGGCCCGAAGAACTCTAAACACTCTTCTATTTCCCTATCAGGAAATCTGCACCCACAACAAACTCTCACGGGATCCCCTCTTTACACTTGGGAGATCGGACTTCACAACTTCACGAGGTCAGTGGTCGAGCATTGGACTCTCGAATCCCCGAATCCCGATACAGTCAACATTGACCTTTCCTTTTTCCTATCGGGATTTTCCCTATCATGATTTCGGTGATCGCGATGTCAAACAACTTGTCTTACTAACTTCCGAATCCCAATTTTCTGAAACTCCGATATACTCGCGAGTTTGAATTTTCAATGCCACTTCACTTCTGTCGAGATTTCAGACTTCGCGGTATCACGAATCCTGATGCAATGTTTTCGTAACTTCACCCCACGAAACCCCGAAACAGCGTGCCATCTGTCCACTTCACTGACTCCTCTGTGGCCCCACACAATCCCTTTATCTTTTAGGATATCGCGTATCGAAATATCGTGATTCTCATTGCAATGTTTACGGAATTTCAACCCACAAAACCCCGATATGGAAATTCCCGAGTAAATCCGACAACCCTTGTGGCTCGGATCTACGGTCCTACTCCTCCTGAGCTTTGAACCCTTCGATGCTTTCACTGTAACTCCTCTGCTCCTTCCTAAGATCTAACAGCTCACGAAAATTCACAAATCCTCCTCAGGGAATTCCAACCGTCCGTTCCTCTTCCTTGGTGATTTTTTTGAATGACTAAGGATTCCTTCGCCAACTTATCCACCTGCGGTGAAAACTTATGACGCCTTCCTATTTCTTCCAGGTACAACTTCTCTGCACTGTCCTTCAAACGTTTCGAAGGCCTTATCCTTCCTCATCTTTTCCATGACTCTTCGTCTTCTTAGAAAAACCTCTTGCTCGCACCCCTTGCGGCAACCTTCAGACACTTCCAAGTGCTGAATTTCCTTCAACCCTGCGCACACCTGCAGCAGTAGTCTCTCAATGCTCCACTTAGGTTCACAATCCTGAACTTCACTCAGCCTGCACACTTCTTGCACGACTCATGTGCCTGTCTGCACTTATGAATGAATGAGAACAAAAGCTACTGTATATGAACCCTATGTCAATGCACTCCTTGCGGACAATTCGACTGCACTCCTTGCAGGAACCCTTGTTCAAATAGAGAAACAATTGAAACTCATTCCTACTTCCTTTCAGACTTCAAAATCAAACATGAAATCATATACACAGCATATAAAGAAAATGTATAACAGGAAGCAAACATTCATGAGCATATCATTCAACATCAATACACAGAGAACAAACACAAAACCATGAATTTGAATCAAACTCTTTCTATTAATTCAAATATCTGTACATGGGTGTTCTTACACAGCTTCTCTGCTTCTCTTCTATGCTCACTACTGATAATGTTACAATACACAATGAGGGTGTCTATATCTCATTTCCCTCTTGCTCTCTAAAACTGTCTAATCTACACATTTAATTCTACCTGCTTGCATTAACTACTTTAAATGCCTTCTACCTACTAAGGACGAGAGAAAATCGCTCAAGGTCCGTTTACATTTTACAAGTGCGCTTCTTCTTAATGACTTCATTTAAGATTGTGCAACAACTTCAAGGTGATTTCAAAAATTTGTCTTGGGCTTGTCCAGCTGTCCGGTGTCTCCGCGCTGGCTCGCTTGATGTTGGCGATGCTCTTGCATCAAGATTCCTCAAAATAGAGATCATGTAGCTTATCCCAAAGTTCTTTAGTTGATGAACATTTTATCACTTTCTCTTTTATTGAATCAGTTAATCCTTCCAAGATGAAATCCATTGCTATTTTCTTGTTTCATTTCAATTCCTTCTTGGTTGCAGTCTTTGTAGGTTTCTTTGTAGCGGTGTATCATGTAAAAAATAATTTCCAAACACCATATCTATGTTCCTGTAAAAATGATTTCATCTTGATATTCTGCATCTCATAGTTCTGACCAATCTAACCATCAAACTATCGTATTCCATTATTTGTGTATGCACTATTCTTGATCTCCATGATCTACCTTCCAGTGGTTAAACTATTTCCTGAAGGAACCTAATCTAATACCAATTGTTGGAGTACTGAGAGGGGGGGTGAATCGGTATGAGCACTTTTACCACTTTTAACCACAATATATAAATTTCAACTTAATCAACAATATATCATCAGTATATCATCAATATATCATCGGTATGTCATGAGCATATAAACATAAGAAGAATCACATCAAGTACACAGTATACCAAAAATTACATCAAAACCCAAACAGGATAAAACCACATAATGCTTTCTTATATATCAAATAATGCATTCATTGGAAGCACCAACTTCCCAATTCTCTAGATGCAACTAGAAGGAGGCTACAACACCCTATTTGCATACTCCAACCAGAAGGAAGCTATAATTCCTTGAATTATCTAGCTCCAACCAGAAGGAGGATACAACCCCCTGATTATCAATATCCAACCTAAAGGAAGCTACAACTCCCTGAATTCTCTAGCTCCAACGAGAAGGAGGCTATAACCCCCTGATTCTCAAGATCCAACCTGAAGGAAGATCCAACTCCTTGATTCTTTGGCTCCAACCTAAACGAGGATACATGTAAATTTTAAACCTATGAAGTAAAGCAAAGCATACATATTCTTAAGCAAAATAGAAATTAATCAATGGCTCATACACACAGTACACAGAGATTTACGCTGGAAACCCTTAACCAGGAGAAAACCAGTTTTCCTTGGTGTCGCACCTTTCAACTTTTCATTTTATTAATTTCACCATTCAAAATAAAATATATACAATATTTTAGGTATTTCGTAGCTACCAAAATCCTAATCCCTTAATTCAAGATTAATTTAAAAAACCACTAAAAATAGCAAAATCCGCTAAAATGGAAAAAAACGCCCAAAAATAAATTTTGGGGTGCTATCTCGAACGCTGCAAGTAACTAAGGGGGGGGGGATCCTATCCCTCCCTAGGACCCCACCGGGAAAGCGCTTAACTCACATGACACAAAGGATGAAGAAATTTGGGATCGCCAGACACAATTGTTGAATCTTACGTGCCCACACACACACATGCAAAGAATATAACACATACCCAACATTCTCCCACTTGTTGTTTTCTTTGCATACAGGGGTTCACAGGATTACATAGTCAACAATCCAGGGCAGAAATGCCCATTTTTACTCTACACGAGGAGAACTTCTCTGTGCTCATAGACTTTGTCAATGAATCTACAACATTATTCAAAGTGTCAACCTTTTCCAGCAACACCTTCTTTTCTTCAACCATGTCTCTCACAAAGTGTTATTGAACATTAATATGATTTGTCTTCAAATGATAAGCAAGGTTCTTTGCCATGAATATTTCACTCTGGCGGTCACAATATAATATCACTACTTGTTGTACCAACCCAATACCTGAACACAATATCTATAACCATATTGCTTCCTTGCTTGCAAGAGTGGTTGTCGTGTATTCATCTTATGTAGTTGAGAGTGCCACTACAGCCTGTATTTTTCTCATCCAAATGATTTCTCCTCTGAATAGGTTAAACACATACCCACTTGTAGATATTATGTGATCTATATCGCCAGCCCAGTCTGCATCAACAAACCCTTGTATGTCCAACACTTTGTCCAATCCTGGTCTTCCTTGGTAGCAGAATCCATAACTTGTAGTGCCATGCAAATACTTGAAGCCCCTCTTTACTATTGTCCAATGCTCCTTCCCTGGTTTTGATATATACCTTCTCAAAACTCCCATTGCATGTGCAATGTCCGGTCTAGTACATACCATTGCATACATCAAAGTGTCAACTGCATTGGCATACAAAACATGGTACATGTCATCTTCTTCTTCATGTGTCTTGGGACATTGATCTGCAGATAAATTTTCACCTATATGAATAGGAACCTTGATCAGTTTACTTCCATGCATATTAAACCTCTGGAATATCGCCTCAACATATTTTCTTTGATTCTACCAGAATTTCATGCTTGAACGATCTCTTTTAATCTACATTCCCATAATGAAGTTAGCACCACTGAGATCCTCCATGATCGATTTGGAGGATAGCTGTAATTTCACCTCCTTGATAACATCCATGTTATTTCCTACCAACAACATGTCATCAACATACAACACTACATAAATGAAGTGATTACCAATCTACTTGGAATATACACAGTGATCATCCCTGCTTCTCACAAATCCCAATCCAAGGATGCATCTATAAAAATTTTGGTACCACATCCTAGGTGATTGCTTCAGACCATATAGTGACTTATTTAGCTTACAGACCAACTCTTTCTTTCCCTTCACTACAAATCCTTTGGGTTGCTTCATGTAGATTTCTTCTTATAGATCCCCATGTAGGAATAATGTCTTCACATCCATCTATTCCACTTCAAGATCAGAAGAAGCAACAATAGATAAAAATAAATCTAATACAATTTAACGTGTTAATAGGAGAAAAAATATCAACAAATTCAATTCCCTCTATGATCCAGGTGGATCGTCTCAAAATTCGATAGAGTTAAAGTATTCAAAATGCAAAGTAAATCTTACAAAGTGGAATAGCTCGTCAGTAGCTTTCCGGTGACATTCGTTTCGGGAAAAACGGCCTCCAGATGACGAAGATATCAATAGTTGAAGTTTCATCAAAGATGGTTAAAATGGTGAAAAATGGTTGAAAATGGTTAAAAAATGTAATTTGGGGCTATGGGAATTGAACCCAAGACCTTAGGATAAGGCCACCATGACCCCATGGTTGGGAAAAAGGGGGGTGGTCAAGGGATTAGCCCTTGACCTTGCCAACACCGAGGCCCCCCTTGGTATCGAAATGTTATTATAAACCATGACATATGCCTCCACAAACTATGCCATATCAAATCACACCATATATCCAAACTCCATATATTACAAACCATATGTGACTTCATATAAATTATAACCATAAATTATAACCAAAATCCAACCATATGTTATAACATGCCAAAGTTCAACCATATAATATAAACTATATGCCATAACATATATCCAAAATCGCGCCATACCATATGTAATGGAAGGAGAAGCCCGCTGGTTTGACCTCGAGACTTCCGACCCCCTAACCACCACATCTACCAACGCGCCACCGCCTTGAGACTTGGCAAGAGGTGGCAGAATAAACTTAAAAATAGTCGATATTTGGGGGATTTTGGAGGGCACGTGGCCCATGGCTCGCGCCTCCTTAAACCATTGTTTTCCCTTATTTAAAACTGAGCATGGGCACGAATCTCGAGGGGAGAGTTTGATGTAGGCAGATACTAGCACGTAGMCCGAGGTGGTTTTGCACAGTGACTGAGGTGGTTTTGCACGTGGACCGAGGTGGTTTTGCATGCAGCCCGAGGTGAATTTGCATGCAAACCGAGGTGGTTTTGCACGTAGATCAAGGTGGTTCTAGATTTGCATGCATCCTGAGGCCATACAGACTGTACAGATCAGAGGTAGATTTTGGGAATTGTGCCAAGAAGGGAATTCTAAGTCCAGTTCTGAAATATATCGAGTTTATACTCAAAAGTCTTGGTTTTTCGCAAGGATTACAGATCGAGCTTCAGTTTTTGCATTCAGGCATCCAGACAGAAAAGTGCTCACAGAATATTTCGGATACACAGAAAGGTATTCATGTTCATACTTAAAAGTCTTAGAATTTCATCTTGTAGCTATTGTTGAATTCTGTTACTGTATATGACAGACAGAATTCAGAATTCACTTTGTAAGCATTTGAATAATTAATCTATCAGCCTTCCCATTTGGAAAGTGGCCCGAAGATGTAGCCAAGGGGTCTGGTGAACTTCGTTACCAATTCTTGTTCATGGATGGTTTTCTTACATGTTGATGTGCTCATGTGCTTGATGAATGTTCTTTAATTTTGCATTACAAAGGTGGTTAACAGTTAAAAATTCACATGCAAACAATGGTTAAAAGATCTTGAATTTTAGATCAAGTTAAATTTCAGATCAAGTTGGTATCAGAGCGAGGGTAACCAGTGCATTTTTGAGTTTATGTTAACAAGGTCCAAGCTTCAGCGTGGTGAAGGAGAACTTGAAGAGTTTGCTCCAGAGATTGGTTCAAGAATAGGAAGGATGTCTTCACCAAAAGGAGAAGAAGTAGCTTCTTCTATCCCTTCTGAAGGGGAATTTCTGAAAGCTTTCATGAGAATGCAAACGATGGTAGAGGAGCTCTATCAAGATTGAAAGAAAGGTTAACAAGGTGGGCCATCTCATACAGAAGGTAAAAAAGAAGGAGGTAGCGAGGAACCTCCTAAAACCCCACCAACTTCTCCATCTTTTCTTGATGGTTCTATTCCTTCTCCATTTGAAAAATAGAAAACAAAATTTGATCTTAATATGCCTCATTTAAAGCTTGACATTAAGTTTGAATTACCTATGTATAATGGAGAGCTTAATGCTAAAAAACTGGACAATTGGATCCGTCAAATTGAAGTTTATTGTAGGATTCAAAAGTTTACTGAAGATGATGTTAAAATTCAATTGGCTTCTCTCCGACTTGGAGGGACTGCTCTCATTTGGTGGGAGAGAAGATCTCAAGAGGATCTTGCCACAAAAGGAAAAATCATTTATTCTTGGTATGAGTTCATTTCAGCACTTAAAAAGAAATTTTATCCATTAGGGTATATGCAGCAAGCTATGATGGATTGGCAGAATATAAGGCAAGGTAAGGGACAAAGTGTGCAAGAATACACACAAGAATTTTGAAAAAAATCCTTGGTACTTGGTATACCTCTCTACACTCATGAAACTTTTCTCAAATATATAGGAGGATTGCATAATTATTTGCGTCATATGATATTGATGTTTAATCCAACTAACCTTGATGAGGTATGTGTTCAAGCAACTCACATTGAGTCAAAAGGGAAGAGTGTTCATGATGTTTCTTCAGCTGAATTCGTCTAGGAAAAAGAAGGCAAGGAAAAGTGGAAAAGTAAACATGCAGCTACAATGAAGAAGGGTGATGAGAGACCTACATACTCGCATTGTCAAAAGCAAGGGCATGAAGAGGCAAAGTTTTGGAAGCTACATCCAGAATTGAAACCGAAGTGGTTTAAGGATCGAAAGGGGAAGCAAACAACCACGGTTATCATTGAGGACCTTGGATCAGATTCTGAGGATGAAACAAAGATAACAATCGTAAGTGTGAAAGGTAAATCTATTGTTGATAATGATTCTAACATTGGTTCTTCATGTGCTTCTACTTCTAAATATGATGACAATTCTAAGGATAGAAAGAGGAATGCATTTTTCATATAAGAGTGATTACAAAACAAACAAAGGTCGACACACTCATAGATAGTGGATCTCAAGCTAATCTTATTTCAGAAGAAGTAGTTAAGCAATTGGGATTAACAACAAAACCACACAAGAAACCTTATCCATTAGGTTAGGTATGCAAAGATAAAAGATTACAAGTAACACAACAATGTGATCTAAAGTTTGCAATTACATCTAAGTTTGTAGATGAGGTTGAATTTGATGTGGTCCCACTAGATATCTGTGGAATTGTGTTGGGTAGTTCGTACTTATATGATCGAAAATCAATCTTGTATCGAGAACATAATCATTATCACTTGTTTAAAGAAGGAATTGAGTACATAGTGCATTCACATTCATTCAAAAATGACAAATCATTGGGCACTACACAACAATTAAAAAGGGTTGTTAATGCAAGTTGAAATTTGCCACTTATGTCTATACAATGTAAGGAAGAAAAGAATCATAAGCATGAAAAGGAAGTGTCATTTCACTACACTGCACCTGTTTTGGTTGATAGTGTTTCTATGGTTAAAATTCGGCATGGTTTGGGTACAATCTCTTTCACATGTTCAATGTTTATATTCAGCTTATTACTCATCAGCAGTATGTGGTTGGTTCTGACAATGTTGAATGAAGATGTGATTAAGAATGTGATTAATGTACTTAACAATGTCAATTCAGTGTTGATTGTTGTACTTCTGAGTCAAATGTACAGGTTCCAGGAAGAATGGATAGGTGATACAGGACAAGTGAGACAAACATGTCCTCACTTATTTTCTGAATGATTTCATACTTTTTGTGGCCAAAAAGCTTTCCAGTGGGAAGGTTTGATCTAGGTGGATCATATCAAAATTCGATAGAGTTAAAGTATTTAAATTCAAAGTAAAGCTTACAAAGTGGAAGAGCTCATCAACAGCTTTCCGGTGACGTTTGTTTCGGGAAAAACGACCTCCAGATGACGAAGATATCAGCAGTTGAAGTTTCGTCAAATATGGTTAAAATGGTGAAAAATGGTTGGAAATGGTTAAAAAATGTAATTTGGGGCTATGGGAATTGAACCCAAGACCTTAGGATAAGGCCACCATGACCCCATGGTTGGGAAAAAGGGGGGTGATCAAGGTCTTATCCCTTGACCTTGCCAACACCGAGGCCCCCCTTGGTATCTAAATGTTATTATAAACCATGCCATATGCCTCCACAAACTATGCCATATCAAATCACGCCATATATCCAAAGTCCATATATTACAAACCATATGCGACTTCATATAAATTATAACCATATAATATAACCAAAATCCAACCATATGTTATAACATGCCAAAGTTCAACCATATAATATAAACTATATGCCATAACATATATCCAAAATCGCGCCATACCATATGCGGTGGGAGGAGAAGCCCGCAGGTTTGACCCCGGGACTTCCGCCCCCCTAACCACCACATCTACCAACGTGCCACCGCCTTGAGACGTGGCAAGATGTGGCGGAATAAACTTAAAAATAACTGAGATTTGGGGGATTTTGGAGGGTGTGTGGCCCATGGCTCGTGCCTCCTTAAACCAATGTTTCCCCTTATTTAAAAATGAGCGTGGGCATGGATCCTGAGGGGAGAGTTTGATGCAGGTAGAGACTGGCATGTAGCCCGAGGTGGTTTTTCACAATGACCGAGGTGGTTTTGCATGTGGATCGAGGTGGTTTTGCACGTAGACCGAGGTGAATTTGCATGTAAATCGAGGTGGTTTTGCACACAGATTGAGGTGGTTCTCGATTTGCAAGCATCCCAAGGCCATACAGACTATACAGATCAGAGGTAGATTTTGGGAATTGTGCCAAGAAGGGCATTTTGAGTCCAGTTTTGAAATATATCAAGTTTATACTCAAAAGTCTCAGTTTTTCTCAAGGATTACAGATCCAGCTTCAGTTTTTGCATTCAGGCATCTAGACAGAAAAGTGCTCACAGAATCTTTCGGATACACGGAACGGTATTCATGTTCATACTTAAAAGTCTCAGAATTTCATCTTGCAGTTGTTGTTGAAGTCTGTTATTGTATATGATAGATATAATTCATAATTCACTTTGTAAGCATTTGAATACTTAATCTATCGGCCTTCCCATTTGGAAAGTGGCCCGGAGACGTAGCCAGGGGGTCTGGTGAACTCCATTACCAATTCTTGTTCATGGATGGTTTGCTTACATGTTGATGTGCTCATGTGCTTGATGAATGTTCTTTAATTTTTCATTACAAAGGTGGTTAACAGTTAAAAATTCACATGCAAACAATGTTAAAAGATATTGAATTTTAGATCAAGTTAAATTTCAGATCACTCTACCTGGGAATAACCTTTTGCTACTAATTGAGGTTTGTATTTCTCCACTTTTCCTTCTGCATTAAACTTCTTCTTAAACAACCATTTTCTATCAAGAGATTTTCTTCCAGCTGGAAACTCAACTAGATCCCATGCCTCATTCTTATCCAAGGCATCCATTTCTTCAACCATGGCCTTCTTCCAGAGTTTACTATCCTCTAAATTCACTTCTACCCTGACAGTTCTGGGATCATCATCAATAATAGATAAAGCAAAATTAGAACAAAAATCAAGTGGACTATACCTTTATGGTTGCCTTATTCCCCTCACTGATCTCATCAATATTGGGGTATGAGGTTCTTCTTTTTCTACTTCATCTTCTTCATTTGATTCATATTTTGCATCAACCAACTCAAACTCTATTTTCTTAGGTTCTTCTTGCCTTGGTGGGAATTCTTGTTTGGGAACATCTTTCACCTCTCTAAAAACAAGATCCCAAATGTAAACAGTCTTCTTAGTTTTTGGGTTCCAAATCTTATAACCTTTCATGCCATCTTTATAACCAATAAAGATACACTTTTCAACTTTATTTTCCAGCTTACTCCTAGTTTCCTTTGGAACATGTACATAATCATCACAACCAAACACTATGAGATGTTCAAGAGAGGTTTTCTTGCAAGTCCATACCTCGTGTGGAGTTTTATCATCTAGCGCTAATGAGGGTGATCAATTAACCAGGTAACATGTTGTACCCATTGTCTCTACCCAGAATTCATGTCCTAACCCAACACCACTAAGAATGTTCATTGACTTTTCCATCAGTTTCATGTTCATCCTTTCTAAAACTCCATTCTACTGAGGTGTGTATGAAGTAGTCTTCTACCTTTCTATACCACACTTCTTACGGAATTCTTCTAATTCATTTCCGCACAATATTCCACCATTATCTATCCTCAATACCTTTATTTTCTTCTCTATCTGATTTTATACTAGAGCCTTAAACTCTTTAAATTTATCAAATACCTCATATTTATTTCTAAGAAAATAAATTCATGTGTTCCTTGAGAAATCATCTATGAATGAAACATAATACATAGATTTACCTAGTGATGGAACATGCACAGGTCCAAACACATCATTATGTATCAACTCTAAGAGCCCCTTTGCTCTTATAGCACCAGATGGGAATCTTACTCGATTATGTTTACCATATATAAAATGTTCACAGAAATCAAAATTCAAAGTGAAATTAGACATACCTTCAACCATATCTTTACAGTGTAGTGTTTGAAGGCCCTTTTCTCCAATATGCCCGATCTTTGATGCCACGGCATGGTCTTCTCTTCTTTATTTCTCTTCTTAGGGAAAAAAGAATTGTTACACCCATTAATATAAGTCATTCCTAACAACTTGTAAAAAATTCCACATCAAATTCCCCTCATCAATACCATTTCTCCTCGTACCATCTTGCAAGTGTCGTTTCCCAATACAGTATCCACACCTGCATCATCCAACTTGCTTGCATATATTAGGCTCATGGCTAGTTTTGGAATGTGCGGAACCCCAGGGAGAGTTCTAATCCTTCCATATTTTAGCAACAACTTAACCCTTCCACTTCCCATGATTTTTTATGTTGGTTCATCTCCTAGGAATACATCGCCACCATCGTATTTTTCATATTCACAGAACCACTCCCTGTGAGGAGTCATATGATATGACGCATCTGATTCGATCAAACATACACCATGGTCTGGATGTGTACCTGTAGATGCTAGGTAAACATCACCTCCTTCTTCAGTGGAGGTTTTTTCCTCTGTGGAAGAGGCATTATCAGATCCCTTTGGTTTATCAACCTTCTTAGACTTGCAATCTTTCTTGTAATGCCCTGCTTTACCACACTTCCATAATTTCCTCAAATATTTTCGTT
>JASDQU010100887.1:144369-155585 GCA_032191745.1 Picea mariana
CCTTGGTGATTTTTTTGAATGACTAAGGATTCCTTCGCCAACTTATCCACCTGCGGTGAAAACTTATGACGCCTTCCTATTTCTTCCAGGTACAACTTCTCTGCACTGTCCTTCAAACGTTTCGAAGGCCTTATCCTTCCTCATCTTTTCCATGACTCTTCGTCTTCTTAGAAAAACCTCTTGCTCGCACCCCTTGCGGCAACCTTCAGACACTTCCAAGTGCTGAATTTCCTTCAACCCTGCGCACACCTGCAGCAGTAGTCTCTCAATGCTCCACTTAGGTTCACAATCCTGAACTTCACTCAGCCTGCACACTTCTTGCACGACTCATGTGCCTGTCTGCACTTATGAATGAATGAGAACAAAAGCTACTGTATATGAACCCTATGTCAATGCACTCCTTGCGGACAATTCGACTGCACTCCTTGCAGGAACCCTTGTTCAAATAGAGAAACAATTGAAACTCATTCCTACTTCCTTTCAGACTTCAAAATCAAACATGAAATCATATACACAGCATATAAAGAAAATGTATAACAGGAAGCAAACATTCATGAGCATATCATTCAACATCAATACACAGAGAACAAACACAAAACCATGAATTTGAATCAAACTCTTTCTATTAATTCAAATATCTGTACATGGGTGTTCTTACACAGCTTCTCTGCTTCTCTTCTATGCTCACTACTGATAATGTTACAATACACAATGAGGGTGTCTATATCTCATTTCCCTCTTGCTCTCTAAAACTGTCTAATCTACACATTTAATTCTACCTGCTTGCATTAACTACTTTAAATGCCTTCTACCTACTAAGGACGAGAGAAAATCGCTCAAGGTCCGTTTACATTTTACAAGTGCGCTTCTTCTTAATGACTTCATTTAAGATTGTGCAACAACTTCAAGGTGATTTCAAAAATTTGTCTTGGGCTTGTCCAGCTGTCCGGTGTCTCCGCGCTGGCTCGCTTGATGTTGGCGATGCTCTTGCATCAAGATTCCTCAAAATAGAGATCATGTAGCTTATCCCAAAGTTCTTTAGTTGATGAACATTTTATCACTTTCTCTTTTATTGAATCAGTTAATCCTTCCAAGATGAAATCCATTGCTATTTTCTTGTTTCATTTCAATTCCTTCTTGGTTGCAGTCTTTGTAGGTTTCTTTGTAGCGGTGTATCATGTAAAAAATAATTTCCAAACACCATATCTATGTTCCTGTAAAAATGATTTCATCTTGATATTCTGCATCTCATAGTTCTGACCAATCTAACCATCAAACTATCGTATTCCATTATTTGTGTATGCACTATTCTTGATCTCCATGATCTACCTTCCAGTGGTTAAACTATTTCCTGAAGGAACCTAATCTAATACCAATTGTTGGAGTACTGAGAGGGGGGGTGAATCGGTATGAGCACTTTTACCACTTTTAACCACAATATATAAATTTCAACTTAATCAACAATATATCATCAGTATATCATCAATATATCATCGGTATGTCATGAGCATATAAACATAAGAAGAATCACATCAAGTACACAGTATACCAAAAATTACATCAAAACCCAAACAGGATAAAACCACATAATGCTTTCTTATATATCAAATAATGCATTCATTGGAAGCACCAACTTCCCAATTCTCTAGATGCAACTAGAAGGAGGCTACAACACCCTATTTGCATACTCCAACCAGAAGGAAGCTATAATTCCTTGAATTATCTAGCTCCAACCAGAAGGAGGATACAACCCCCTGATTATCAATATCCAACCTAAAGGAAGCTACAACTCCCTGAATTCTCTAGCTCCAACGAGAAGGAGGCTATAACCCCCTGATTCTCAAGATCCAACCTGAAGGAAGATCCAACTCCTTGATTCTTTGGCTCCAACCTAAACGAGGATACATGTAAATTTTAAACCTATGAAGTAAAGCAAAGCATACATATTCTTAAGCAAAATAGAAATTAATCAATGGCTCATACACACAGTACACAGAGATTTACGCTGGAAACCCTTAACCAGGAGAAAACCAGTTTTCCTTGGTGTCGCACCTTTCAACTTTTCATTTTATTAATTTCACCATTCAAAATAAAATATATACAATATTTTAGGTATTTCGTAGCTACCAAAATCCTAATCCCTTAATTCAAGATTAATTTAAAAAACCACTAAAAATAGCAAAATCCGCTAAAATGGAAAAAAACGCCCAAAAATAAATTTTGGGGTGCTATCTCGAACGCTGCAAGTAACTAAGGGGGGGGGGATCCTATCCCTCCCTAGGACCCCACCGGGAAAGCGCTTAACTCACATGACACAAAGGATGAAGAAATTTGGGATCGCCAGACACAATTGTTGAATCTTACGTGCCCACACACACACATGCAAAGAATATAACACATACCCAACATTCTCCCACTTGTTGTTTTCTTTGCATACAGGGGTTCACAGGATTACATAGTCAACAATCCAGGGCAGAAATGCCCATTTTTACTCTACACGAGGAGAACTTCTCTGTGCTCATAGACTTTGTCAATGAATCTACAACATTATTCAAAGTGTCAACCTTTTCCAGCAACACCTTCTTTTCTTCAACCATGTCTCTCACAAAGTGTTATTGAACATTAATATGATTTGTCTTCAAATGATAAGCAAGGTTCTTTGCCATGAATATTTCACTCTGGCGGTCACAATATAATATCACTACTTGTTGTACCAACCCAATACCTGAACACAATATCTATAACCATATTGCTTCCTTGCTTGCAAGAGTGGTTGTCGTGTATTCATCTTATGTAGTTGAGAGTGCCACTACAGCCTGTATTTTTCTCATCCAAATGATTTCTCCTCTGAATAGGTTAAACACATACCCACTTGTAGATATTATGTGATCTATATCGCCAGCCCAGTCTGCATCAACAAACCCTTGTATGTCCAACACTTTGTCCAATCCTGGTCTTCCTTGGTAGCAGAATCCATAACTTGTAGTGCCATGCAAATACTTGAAGCCCCTCTTTACTATTGTCCAATGCTCCTTCCCTGGTTTTGATATATACCTTCTCAAAACTCCCATTGCATGTGCAATGTCCGGTCTAGTACATACCATTGCATACATCAAAGTGTCAACTGCATTGGCATACAAAACATGGTACATGTCATCTTCTTCTTCATGTGTCTTGGGACATTGATCTGCAGATAAATTTTCACCTATATGAATAGGAACCTTGATCAGTTTACTTCCATGCATATTAAACCTCTGGAATATCGCCTCAACATATTTTCTTTGATTCTACCAGAATTTCATGCTTGAACGATCTCTTTTAATCTACATTCCCATAATGAAGTTAGCACCACTGAGATCCTCCATGATCGATTTGGAGGATAGCTGTAATTTCACCTCCTTGATAACATCCATGTTATTTCCTACCAACAACATGTCATCAACATACAACACTACATAAATGAAGTGATTACCAATCTACTTGGAATATACACAGTGATCATCCCTGCTTCTCACAAATCCCAATCCAAGGATGCATCTATAAAAATTTTGGTACCACATCCTAGGTGATTGCTTCAGACCATATAGTGACTTATTTAGCTTACAGACCAACTCTTTCTTTCCCTTCACTACAAATCCTTTGGGTTGCTTCATGTAGATTTCTTCTTATAGATCCCCATGTAGGAATAATGTCTTCACATCCATCTATTCCACTTCAAGATCAGAAGAAGCAACAATAGATAAAAATAAATCTAATACAATTTAACGTGTTAATAGGAGAAAAAATATCAACAAATTCAATTCCCTCTATGATCCAGGTGGATCGTCTCAAAATTCGATAGAGTTAAAGTATTCAAAATGCAAAGTAAATCTTACAAAGTGGAATAGCTCGTCAGTAGCTTTCCGGTGACATTCGTTTCGGGAAAAACGGCCTCCAGATGACGAAGATATCAATAGTTGAAGTTTCATCAAAGATGGTTAAAATGGTGAAAAATGGTTGAAAATGGTTAAAAAATGTAATTTGGGGCTATGGGAATTGAACCCAAGACCTTAGGATAAGGCCACCATGACCCCATGGTTGGGAAAAAGGGGGGTGGTCAAGGGATTAGCCCTTGACCTTGCCAACACCGAGGCCCCCCTTGGTATCGAAATGTTATTATAAACCATGACATATGCCTCCACAAACTATGCCATATCAAATCACACCATATATCCAAACTCCATATATTACAAACCATATGTGACTTCATATAAATTATAACCATAAATTATAACCAAAATCCAACCATATGTTATAACATGCCAAAGTTCAACCATATAATATAAACTATATGCCATAACATATATCCAAAATCGCGCCATACCATATGTAATGGAAGGAGAAGCCCGCTGGTTTGACCTCGAGACTTCCGACCCCCTAACCACCACATCTACCAACGCGCCACCGCCTTGAGACTTGGAAAGAGGTGGCAGAATAAACTTAAAAATAGCCGATATTTGGGGGATTTTGGAGGGCATGTGGCCCATGGCTCGCGCCTCCTTAAACCATTGTTTTCCCTTATTTAAAACTGAGCATGGGCACGAATCTCGAGGGGAGAGTTTGATGTAGGCAGATACTAGCACGTAGCCCGAGGTGGTTTTGCACAGTGACTGAGGTGGTTTTGCACGTGGACCGAGGTGGTTTTGCATGCAGCCCGAGGTGAATTTGCATGCAAACCGAGGTGGTTTTGCACGTAGATCAAGGTGGTTCTAGATTTGCATGCATCCTGAGGCCATACAGACTGTACAGATCAGAGGTAGATTTTGGGAATTGTGCCAAGAAGGGAATTCTAAGTCCAGTTCTGAAATATATCGAGTTTATACTCAAAAGTCTTGGTTTTTCGCAAGGATTACAGATCGAGCTTCAGTTTTTGCATTCAGGCATCCAGACAGAAAAGTGCTCACAGAATATTTCGGATACACAGAAAGGTATTCATGTTCATACTTAAAAGTCTTAGAATTTCATCTTGTAGCTATTGTTGAATTCTGTTACTGTATATGACAGACAGAATTCAGAATTCACTTTGTAAGCATTTGAATAATTAATCTATCAGCCTTCCCATTTGGAAAGTGGCCCGAAGATGTAGCCAAGGGGTCTGGTGAACTTCGTTACCAATTCTTGTTCATGGATGGTTTTCTTACATGTTGATGTGCTCATGTGCTTGATGAATGTTCTTTAATTTTGCATTACAAAGGTGGTTAACAGTTAAAAATTCACATGCAAACAATGGTTAAAAGATCTTGAATTTTAGATCAAGTTAAATTTCAGATCAAGTTGGTATCAGAGCGAGGGTAACCAGTGCATTTTTGAGTTTATGTTAACAAGGTCCAAGCTTCAGCGTGGTGAAGGAGAACTTGAAGAGTTTGCTCCAGAGATTGGTTCAAGAATAGGAAGGATGTCTTCACCAAAAGGAGAAGAAGTAGCTTCTTCTATCCCTTCTGAAGGGGAATTTCTGAAAGCTTTCATGAGAATGCAAACGATGGTAGAGGAGCTCTATCAAGATTGAAAGAAAGGTTAACAAGGTGGGCCATCTCATACAGAAGGTAAAAAAGAAGGAGGTAGCGAGGAACCTCCTAAAACCCCACCAACTTCTCCATCTTTTCTTGATGGTTCTATTCCTTCTCCATTTGAAAAATAGAAAACAAAATTTGATCTTAATATGCCTCATTTAAAGCTTGACATTAAGTTTGAATTACCTATGTATAATGGAGAGCTTAATGCTAAAAAACTGGACAATTGGATCCGTCAAATTGAAGTTTATTGTAGGATTCAAAAGTTTACTGAAGATGATGTTAAAATTCAATTGGCTTCTCTCCGACTTGGAGGGACTGCTCTCATTTGGTGGGAGAGAAGATCTCAAGAGGATCTTGCCACAAAAGGAAAAATCATTTATTCTTGGTATGAGTTCATTTCAGCACTTAAAAAGAAATTTTATCCATTAGGGTATATGCAGCAAGCTATGATGGATTGGCAGAATATAAGGCAAGGTAAGGGACAAAGTGTGCAAGAATACACACAAGAATTTTGAAAAAAATCCTTGGTACTTGGTATACCTCTCTACACTCATGAAACTTTTCTCAAATATATAGGAGGATTGCATAATTATTTGCGTCATATGATATTGATGTTTAATCCAACTAACCTTGATGAGGTATGTGTTCAAGCAACTCACATTGAGTCAAAAGGGAAGAGTGTTCATGATGTTTCTTCAGCTGAATTCGTCTAGGAAAAAGAAGGCAAGGAAAAGTGGAAAAGTAAACATGCAGCTACAATGAAGAAGGGTGATGAGAGACCTACATACTCGCATTGTCAAAAGCAAGGGCATGAAGAGGCAAAGTTTTGGAAGCTACATCCAGAATTGAAACCGAAGTGGTTTAAGGATCGAAAGGGGAAGCAAACAACCACGGTTATCATTGAGGACCTTGGATCAGATTCTGAGGATGAAACAAAGATAACAATCGTAAGTGTGAAAGGTAAATCTATTGTTGATAATGATTCTAACATTGGTTCTTCATGTGCTTCTACTTCTAAATATGATGACAATTCTAAGGATAGAAAGAGGAATGCATTTTTCATATAAGAGTGATTACAAAACAAACAAAGGTCGACACACTCATAGATAGTGGATCTCAAGCTAATCTTATTTCAGAAGAAGTAGTTAAGCAATTGGGATTAACAACAAAACCACACAAGAAACCTTATCCATTAGGTTAGGTATGCAAAGATAAAAGATTACAAGTAACACAACAATGTGATCTAAAGTTTGCAATTACATCTAAGTTTGTAGATGAGGTTGAATTTGATGTGGTCCCACTAGATATCTGTGGAATTGTGTTGGGTAGTTCGTACTTATATGATCGAAAATCAATCTTGTATCGAGAACATAATCATTATCACTTGTTTAAAGAAGGAATTGAGTACATAGTGCATTCACATTCATTCAAAAATGACAAATCATTGGGCACTACACAACAATTAAAAAGGGTTGTTAATGCAAGTTGAAATTTGCCACTTATGTCTATACAATGTAAGGAAGAAAAGAATCATAAGCATGAAAAGGAAGTGTCATTTCACTACACTGCACCTGTTTTGGTTGATAGTGTTTCTATGGTTAAAATTCGGCATGGTTTGGGTACAATCTCTTTCACATGTTCAATGTTTATATTCAGCTTATTACTCATCAGCAGTATGTGGTTGGTTCTGACAATGTTGAATGAAGATGTGATTAAGAATGTGATTAATGTACTTAACAATGTCAATTCAGTGTTGATTGTTGTACTTCTGAGTCAAATGTACAGGTTCCAGGAAGAATGGATAGGTGATACAGGACAAGTGAGACAAACATGTCCTCACTTATTTTCTGAATGATTTCATACTTTTTGTGGCCAAAAAGCTTTCCAGTGGGAAGGTTTGATCTAGGTGGATCATATCAAAATTCGATAGAGTTAAAGTATTTAAATTCAAAGTAAAGCTTACAAAGTGGAAGAGCTCATCAACAGCTTTCCGGTGACGTTTGTTTCGGGAAAAACGACCTCCAGATGACGAAGATATCAGCAGTTGAAGTTTCGTCAAATATGGTTAAAATGGTGAAAAATGGTTGGAAATGGTTAAAAAATGTAATTTGGGGCTATGGGAATTGAACCCAAGACCTTAGGATAAGGCCACCATGACCCCATGGTTGGGAAAAAGGGGGGTGATCAAGGTCTTATCCCTTGACCTTGCCAACACCGAGGCCCCCCTTGGTATCTAAATGTTATTATAAACCATGCCATATGCCTCCACAAACTATGCCATATCAAATCACGCCATATATCCAAAGTCCATATATTACAAACCATATGCGACTTCATATAAATTATAACCATATAATATAACCAAAATCCAACCATATGTTATAACATGCCAAAGTTCAACCATATAATATAAACTATATGCCATAACATATATCCAAAATCGCGCCATACCATATGCGGTGGGAGGAGAAGCCCGCAGGTTTGACCCCGGGACTTCCGCCCCCCTAACCACCACATCTACCAACGTGCCACCGCCTTGAGACGTGGCAAGATGTGGCGGAATAAACTTAAAAATAACTGAGATTTGGGGGATTTTGGAGGGTGTGTGGCCCATGGCTCGTGCCTCCTTAAACCAATGTTTCCCCTTATTTAAAAATGAGCGTGGGCATGGATCCTGAGGGGAGAGTTTGATGCAGGTAGAGACTGGCATGTAGCCCGAGGTGGTTTTTCACAATGACCGAGGTGGTTTTGCATGTGGATCGAGGTGGTTTTGCACGTAGACCGAGGTGAATTTGCATGTAAATCGAGGTGGTTTTGCACACAGATTGAGGTGGTTCTCGATTTGCAAGCATCCCAAGGCCATACAGACTATACAGATCAGAGGTAGATTTTGGGAATTGTGCCAAGAAGGGCATTTTGAGTCCAGTTTTGAAATATATCAAGTTTATACTCAAAAGTCTCAGTTTTTCTCAAGGATTACAGATCCAGCTTCAGTTTTTGCATTCAGGCATCTAGACAGAAAAGTGCTCACAGAATCTTTCGGATACACGGAACGGTATTCATGTTCATACTTAAAAGTCTCAGAATTTCATCTTGCAGTTGTTGTTGAAGTCTGTTATTGTATATGATAGATATAATTCATAATTCACTTTGTAAGCATTTGAATACTTAATCTATCGGCCTTCCCATTTGGAAAGTGGCCCGGAGACGTAGCCAGGGGGTCTGGTGAACTCCATTACCAATTCTTGTTCATGGATGGTTTGCTTACATGTTGATGTGCTCATGTGCTTGATGAATGTTCTTTAATTTTTCATTACAAAGGTGGTTAACAGTTAAAAATTCACATGCAAACAATGTTAAAAGATATTGAATTTTAGATCAAGTTAAATTTCAGATCACTCTACCTGGGAATAACCTTTTGCTACTAATTGAGGTTTGTATTTCTCCACTTTTCCTTCTGCATTAAACTTCTTCTTAAACAACCATTTTCTATCAAGAGATTTTCTTCCAGCTGGAAACTCAACTAGATCCCATGCCTCATTCTTATCCAAGGCATCCATTTCTTCAACCATGGCCTTCTTCCAGAGTTTACTATCCTCTAAATTCACTTCTACCCTGACAGTTCTGGGATCATCATCAATAATAGATAAAGCAAAATTAGAACAAAAATCAAGTGGACTATACCTTTATGGTTGCCTTATTCCCCTCACTGATCTCATCAATATTGGGGTATGAGGTTCTTCTTTTTCTACTTCATCTTCTTCATTTGATTCATATTTTGCATCAACCAACTCAAACTCTATTTTCTTAGGTTCTTCTTGCCTTGGTGGGAATTCTTGTTTGGGAACATCTTTCACCTCTCTAAAAACAAGATCCCAAATGTAAACAGTCTTCTTAGTTTTTGGGTTCCAAATCTTATAACCTTTCATGCCATCTTTATAACCAATAAAGATACACTTTTCAACTTTATTTTCCAGCTTACTCCTAGTTTCCTTTGGAACATGTACATAATCATCACAACCAAACACTATGAGATGTTCAAGAGAGGTTTTCTTGCAAGTCCATACCTCGTGTGGAGTTTTATCATCTAGCGCTAATGAGGGTGATCAATTAACCAGGTAACATGTTGTACCCATTGTCTCTACCCAGAATTCATGTCCTAACCCAACACCACTAAGAATGTTCATTGACTTTTCCATCAGTTTCATGTTCATCCTTTCTAAAACTCCATTCTACTGAGGTGTGTATGAAGTAGTCTTCTACCTTTCTATACCACACTTCTTACGGAATTCTTCTAATTCATTTCCGCACAATATTCCACCATTATCTATCCTCAATACCTTTATTTTCTTCTCTATCTGATTTTATACTAGAGCCTTAAACTCTTTAAATTTATCAAATACCTCATATTTATTTCTAAGAAAATAAATTCATGTGTTCCTTGAGAAATCATCTATGAATGAAACATAATACATAGATTTACCTAGTGATGGAACATGCACAGGTCCAAACACATCATTATGTATCAACTCTAAGAGCCCCTTTGCTCTTATAGCACCAGATGGGAATCTTACTCGATTATGTTTACCATATATAAAATGTTCACAGAAATCAAAATTCAAAGTGAAATTAGACATACCTTCAACCATATCTTTACAGTGTAGTGTTTGAAGGCCCTTTTCTCCAATATGCCCGATCTTTGATGCCACGGCATGGTCTTCTCTTCTTTATTTCTCTTCTTAGGGAAAAAAGAATTGTTACACCCATTAATATAAGTCATTCCTAACAACTTGTAAAAAATTCCACATCAAATTCCCCTCATCAATACCATTTCTCCTCGTACCATCTTGCAAGTGTCGTTTCCCAATACAGTATCCACACCTGCATCATCCAACTTGCTTGCATATATTAGGCTCATGGCTAGTTTTGGAATGTGCGGAACCCCAGGGAGAGTTCTAATCCTTCCATATTTTAGCAACAACTTAACCCTTCCACTTCCCATGATTTTTTATGTTGGTTCATCTCCTAGGAATACATCGCCACCATCGTATTTTTCATATTCACAGAACCACTCCCTGTGAGGAGTCATATGATATGACGCATCTGATTCGATCAAACATACACCATGGTCTGGATGTGTACCTGTAGATGCTAGGTAAACATCACCTCCTTCTTCAGTGGAGGTTTTTTCCTCTGTGGAAGAGGCATTATCAGATCCCTTTGGTTTATCAACCTTCTTAGACTTGCAATCTTTCTTGTAATGCCCTGCTTTACCACACTTCCATAATTTCCTCAAATATTTTCGTTNTCTTGGGTATGGCCTTTAACAAATAAAGCATATGTGCTCTGACCATCCATGTTTTTCCACCTCATCTCTTCAGATAACAAGGATGCAACTACATCTTCATACTTCAATGTAGATTGAGTGGTACTACCAATTTCTACAACTAGATTATCCCAAGATTCTAGAAAAGAACATAACAAAGTAATACACTTATCTTCTTCTACAATCGTAATATTAACATAACCAAGTTGACTTACCAGAGTATTGAAGGCATTTAGATGTTCTGTCACAGAATTTCCATCTTCCATCCTAAGATGATACAAATTCTTTCGAAGAAACAACTTGTTTACCAGGGACTTTGATTGATACAAATTCCCTAA
>JASDQU010100887.1:155605-174332 GCA_032191745.1 Picea mariana
TCTTGGGTATGGCCTTTAACAAATAAAGCATATGTGCTCTGACCATCCATGTTTTTCCACCTCATCTCTTCAGATAACAAGGATGCAACTACATCTTCATACTTCAATGTAGATTGAGTGGTACTACCAATTTCTACAACTAGATTATCCCAAGATTCTAGAAAAGAACATAACAAAGTAATACACTTATCTTCTTCTACAATCGTAATATTAACATAACCAAGTTGACTTACCAGAGTATTGAAGGCATTTAGATGTTCTGTCACAGAATTTCCATCTTCCATCCTAAGATGATACAAATTCTTTCGAAGAAACAACTTGTTTACCAGGGACTTTGATTGATACAAATTCCCTAAATTATCCCATAGTTCCTTGGCTGTAGATTCTCCCGACATATTCAACAACACCAAATCTTCCAGGAATATTCGAATAGTACTCCTTGTTCTTCTATCCAACTTCTCCCAATCTTCCTTCGACATACCAGTAGGTTGTGTACTAGTAGTTTGTGTACCAGAATATTGTGTACCAGTAGACTATGTGCCAGTAGACTGCGTACCAGTAGATTGTGTACCAGGATCCACAACAATCCATTGTTATTTGTCTACAATAAGGTCCTCCATATTGATATTCCATAGCTTAAATTTTTTACCATTGAACTTCTCTATCTCGATTATATAAGAGCTCGTCATTCATCTTTCTACACTCGAATCAGCACTACAAAATCTCCCATTGAACCCAGGTTTATCACAGACACAAGATAAAATTGATCTATCAAGACCAAGCCAAACCCTCAACAACAAAGGCGTCCCCCTAAAGCCAAAAATGGCTTTGATACCACATGTAAGTTTTAAACCTGTGAAGTAAAGCAATGCATACAGATTCTTAAACAAAACATAAATTAATCAATGGCTCATACACACAATACACAGAGATTTATGCTGGAAACCTTTAACTGGGAGAAAACGAGCCTTCCTTGGTGTCGCACTTTTCAAATCTCAATTGTATTAATTTCACCATTCACAATACAATATATAAAATACTTTTTGTATCATGTAGCTACCAAGACCCTAATCCCTTAATCTGGGATCAATTTATAAAACTGTTAAAAATAGAAAAAATAGCAGTTGTCGAATCTAGCACTCCCATACACACACGTGCAAAGAATATAACACATACCCAACACTACAAGCCCCTTTCCTTTCCCCGTCCTGTCGCCCTGAAATATAAGTGTAGACCAACTGTCACTACCACAATCATTGGCACTGTCACTACCACCGTCACATCAACATGTAACCTGTCAACCTATCACTATATCCAAATTGTCACCGGAAACCTGTCCAACCTGTCATTGTCATCGATACTCAACCAAATCCTCTCACATGGATCATATACCAAGGAAACCTCTCAACCAGATGTCCAACATCACCAACACATGCCTCTACCAATCATGTACCAAGATCACCAACATACCATCATAAGATATGTGTCTCAACCATGTACCAAACAATCAACCTATACCATACCAAGCATCAACCATGTACCACAACAATTTCATTAACCATGCATCAACACCTATACTAAATCGTGCATCAACCATGCACCAACACTTGTATCAAAAGTTAATCACTCCAAAAGTTAATATTTTATGTAAGGTTCCATAGCTCTTTCTCTCCTTTTGAAATTTGTTGTCCCAATGAATGTGGGATATATCAACATCACCAGTTCTTATATCTTTTGTAGATTTCTCTACAAAAAATCTCTTCACCTCCTCATATTTTTACAGAATAAGCATCGAATGGTGACCATTCTCTTTTCGCAGTCCACACTGCCAACTTCATTTATTCTTCTCTATCAAATCTGTATTCTTCAATTTCTCATATAGAGACTAATCTTCACGTAGAGAGGCTCATCGAATTTCGTAGTCCGCACCTACCAGCTTCTTCTATTCTTATTCCTTGATTTCTTTCATAGTCATGTTCGCATACAGAGACTTATCCATAATCTTCACACACAAAGGCTCATCGACACATGGAGACATACAACAGACAGACTCCTTTTGAAATCAATGACAAGTACGCATTTTCAACAAACTCCCCCTTTGTCATTGATGGCAATACTTAGTTATATTGATGCTCCTTTGTTTCCCTCTTGGTTCAGGCTCGATCCTTGGACCTATCATTTTCAAAATGCATGGTTTCCCCCTACCATTGACAACAATTAGTCTCCTCTTTCCTATAAGACTGTCTGCATTTTCCATCTCCCCCTTTTCCATTGATGTCAATACCTTCATAAAAAATTATGCTAGTCTATACAAGTCTCCCCCTATCTCTTTTCTCTCCCCCTTTGACATCAATGGAAAAGGGATTTTCTCCCCTTTACAGTGTACTCTTAATTTTCTCCTCTGCAACCAGCAACCTTCTTGTTTTTCTGCAGCTCCCCTTAAGATTTTTGTTCTTCTAAGCTCTCGAGAACTTTCAATTGAAGTTGTCATACCTTAAGAAGAAATGGGAATGAATCCCATCTTCTATCAAAGATACTCAAATGTATCTCTCGATAGTCATTTTGTAAATATGTCTGTAATTTGTTCCTTTGTTGGCACATATTCTAGTTTTACAACTTGGTTTTAAACCTATTCTCTTAGAAAATGGTACTTTATAGGTATGTGTTTTGTTTTTGAATGCAATGACAAGGTTCTTAGAAACGCTTATTGCACTGGTGTTATCACATAGTATAGATATCGGTTGTGTTAGCACTAGAAGTCACACCTAGACTGTTGTAGGTGTAAGCCTAGTACCCATCATAATTTGAATAATTAAATCAATTTTATGGTCGTTGGATCAACAAGAAAGAGCACGAAAGAGGACAGTGCAGAGACAGTTCATTAGGCATGGAGTCATAAACACCCTACAGATCAAAGGTAGTCAAGTTGCATACCAGAAAAAAGGGATATATAATGATGAACAGAATATTGGAGTATATGAAACTAAGCATAATATTCATCAAGCAGTGATCCTCTATGAAAAATGAATTAAAAGAATCTTGAACAGAAAACATGAAAGGAGGCAATCACTGCAAATCCTTTGTAGCTCATGAATTCTCCTACCCATGGAGAACCATTGATGTTCAATACCTACAATATATTCAAGCAAGAGGATGACAAAATAAATGGAAAACAAAGAAGACAATATGATAAAAAACTCTCATGAATCTTTAATGCCAGAAAATGTGATTACAAACAGGCCCTCAAGCTTACAAATAAGCAACTAAATTGCTCCTCGAGCTCTCATTAGCCTCTCTTGGATCATGAACCCACATTTCATAAAAAAAAAAACTTCTCTTTATAGTGTATCATTCCTTCCTACTCTAAAGAGGTCAAATCCCAAGTGGTTGCATTGGATTCCATTTTCTCTAGGAGTTGTTACAACAATGTGAAACATCAAATCCACCTAGCTCCTATTTTTTTGGATCTTGTCTATTGTGATAAATGTCTTTCGAAAGAGGTCATGTTCCTTGATCTGGTGATAGAACACATGTCCCTCATGTCCAACTACCTCCTAGGAAACCATTAAAACCCCCTCAGACAAGTGGCATCCCTCCTACAGCTCAGATTTATCAGACTATTAGAGTTTGCAATGCAATTTCAGGATTCACTGCAAACTTTCATGTAGATGATGTTTTCAATGTTTCTCCCAAACGACAAACTGGGTTGGTTTGATTTTTGGTCAGAAAGTCAATGATGTTATGATTCATCTTTGAAAAAAAAATTAGAAGAACCCAAATTGGAATTTAAAATTCATGATGAAAATATGATTATGTTGTATACTAATTTGTTGTAAACTATTTCAATTTAGCAGTTTGCAGTGCCTTTGTAGCATGCGCTGCGAAATTTCCTGTAGGTGTCCTTTTGTCTTTTGATCACTACAATTGATGTCAAAATCATGGATACAAGCTTCAAACCTCTATTGATGCCTTGTATAATATATGAGCCATGCAGGATGACTCCCAAAAACAGCAAGTGAATAAAATCATGAACATCATAAGACAAAAAAGTTCTTAAGAGTTGTAAACCAACATATATGAGGAACCATGACAAAACTGATATACTGCTACAAAAAAAATATGGTGGCACATATGATACTTTAATGATTTCACTTATTCCTTTAGTGAGTATCCATGACAACTAAATCAAAAAACCCCTCTGATAACAATTGTTACCAGAGTAAGTGATGGAAACTTGACAATTTAGGTTATGTTGCTTGATTTATAAGAATAAGGGTTTGTTGGAAAAAGGATTTGTGCTTAAAGAAACAGTGAAGAAACTGAAAGAGACTAAAACTGAGAAATGGAGGTAAAGATAAAAACCTAAAACTGAAAGAAACCTCCAATAGAAAATTTTCCAAGCGACTGTGTAAAACAGAGGGTTTGCAGTGCAATTTGCAGCGAATTTAGAGTTTGCAACAACTCAGGTTTGCAACGAGTAGGGTTTTAACAATAGGATTTTAGGTAAAACATGAAACAAGTACCTGACATCAAATCCCACTCCCTACTGCAGATAACCAATCTTGTCATCCCTTTAATCTTCCACCATTTACCACTTCAGAGAGTTTATAGCGAAACAGTCTACAACGCCAGTTACAATTTGCAGTCAGCTGAGTCAGTCTACATCGCCTTATTTACAAAAGGAAAAGAAGATATAAATGATAAACCCTCCCTTTGAAAATGACCCTTTGGAGCTTCTTGATGATGTGATGGCACTAAAAACTAGAGTTCATCATATGTGTTAACATCTGGCTCCATAGGCGATGGAGACCTCCTTGTGAGGCTCCAAGAACATTTGCATTTCCAATGCCTTATTTGTCAGTTGAATATGATTCTAATTTCAATATTTTTTCACCTTCTTGTAAGTTAAATCATCTCAAAAAGAATAGTTGTTATTACATTGTGCATGGATTCATTATCTCATTCCAAACTTTTACAACTTTCTCAAACTAAAAAAAAACTATAAAAATTGTTTAAAACTAACCTCAAACTATAATCTGACCACACTATGTAAATTGAAGGAAATGTTTGACACATCAAGCTTATTTATTTACAATTCCTATATAAACCAACTGAAAACCACTTTGCTCATGTATATACAAATTTTCAAAATAGCCAATCAAGCAACTGATTTCTTGGCATAGCTTTATGTGTGCAACTGTCTAAAAAAACATAAAAAGAATTTAATGTATGTAGCAAAAAATTCTTACACATCACATACTCACAGCAGCAAAGAAACACCACACCCAAACTATCAGTGTGTGAAGCTTTTGAAAACAAAGACTCCATCCAATCAGCTATTGGATCATGAAACTCATGAAAACAAAATTGGCCTGATCCAAAGGATAAGGTTGCCACTGTATTGAATCTGCTATGTGAATAACATTATGATCTCTCATATTCTGAAAAACAAAATACTATTGCAATATATTTCCACCGTTGTCAAATATTTCAGGTGAAGGATGAAAATGAAGCTTGTCTTCATGATCTTTTACAGGAGTAAGTATATTTTCAAATTTATCATAAACAAGTAAGCTTTGAACACACACAAGATCAAGGACATGTTTATCATCCTTCTCTTCAATCACAAGTGAAAACACATCGTAGGAAACCTCTTGAAAGACCCGAGGAAAATCTTCTTCTGCAGTTATTTCTTCATGACAAGCATCATTTTCGTAGCTATCATATGTTGATGTGTACATTAGTTCTTTGGCATCTAAATAATTAAAAGAAACAACTTGATCTTCATGAAAATTTGGAGCAGCCTCAAAACTGCTAGATACATTCGGTTCGAGGACAAATGTGTCTACAATGTTGTTATCACCAACATCCTTATCATTAAAACAATCAATAGACTCTTATTTCAAAACTAAAGAACTAGAGAAGGTTTTACATCAGGACAATTCATCCTCTACATGCTCAACAATTTTTTCTGCTTCATCCTTATAACCAGAAGAATTACTAAATGAATGATGGATGTAGAATTCAAATTATTTACATTACTTTTCAAAAATAAGATCAGTTAGATAAAATATTTTGAAATGATGATGAAACACGGTATGAAACTCTTGTAATGATGAAATACTTGAGGGAGGAAGAGATATATACCATCCTCGAGTGCCTCCTTCTAGTGAATACATGAACATTTTTGTGAGCACATCCTCATGATGTATATCTAACTGATCCATACATTGATGAAACATAATGAGGTGTTGTGCTGGATTATCCTCCTTCCTTTCTCTGAATACAGGTAGAAAATCTCCCCATTCTAATATATGAGGTATTGGATGTGTGAAACCAGGAACTACAGAAAATTTAAGAGGTGTAAACCTCCGAGCCAAAAAAATAGCAAATGCCTTTGACATTCTAAAATTGTGGAGTCACCACTCGATCTATCCTTCATGGAGTCGCCAGGTGAATGATGCAGTTTATAGTGTGTCAGTAGCCTTTTTTCACCATCAAATACTGGATCCAAGCTTTGTCATTCTCCCAGGGACAATCTTCAACTTCATCCCCGGTAATGGCGCCAAAAATGTTATCACTAGAAGTCACACCTAGATTTTTGTAGGTGTAATCCTAATGCCCATCATAATTTGAATAATTAAATCAATTTTATGGTTGGTGGATCAGTAAGAAAGAGGGCAGCAGGTTGTCTACAGAGACATTTCATTTGGCATGGAGTCATAAGAACCCTACGGATCAAAGGAGATCAAGTTGCATACTAGAAAAAAGGGCTATATAATGATGAAACGAAGAATGGAGTAGATGAAACTAAGTAGAATATTCACCAAGCAGTGATCCTCTCTACAAAATGAATTAAAAGAATACTTGAACATAAAACATGAAAGGAGGCAATCAATGCAAATCCTTTGCAGCTCATGAATTCTCCTACCCATGGACAGCCATTGATCTTCAATACCTGCAATATATTCAAGCAAGAGGATGACAAAAGAAATGGAAAAAAAAAGAATACAATCTAATAAATAGCTCTCATGAATCTTTAATGGCAGAAAATGTGATTACAAACAGGCCCTTGGGCTTACAAATAAGCAGCTAAACTACTCATCAATATCTCATGAGCCTCTCTTGGATCATGAACCCGCATTTCATCAAAAAAAAAACTTCTATCTATAGTGTATCATTCCTCCCTACTCTAAAGAGGTTGAATCCCAAATGGTTTCATTGGATTCCCTTTTCTCTAGGAGTTGTTACAACAAGGTGAAACATAAAATCCACCTAGCTCCTATTTTTTTGGATCATGTCTATTGTGATAAAAAAAAATTGAAACAAGTCATGCTGCTAGATCTGGTGATAGAGCACATGTTTCTCATGTCCAACTACCTTCTAGGAAACCATATGAACCCCCTTATATAGGTGGAAGCCCTCCTACAGCTCAGATTTATCAGACCGTTAGAGTTTGCAACACAATTTCATGATTTGTAGGAAACTTTCCTATAGGTGATGTTTTCAACTTTTCTCCCAAATGACGAACTGGTTCGAGAGGATTTTTGGTCATCAAGTCAATGATATTACTATATATCTCCACAAAAAAATTTAGAAGAACCCAGATCAGAATTTAAAACTTATGATGAAAATATGATTATGTTGTGTACTAATTTGTTGTAAATTGTTTCAATTTAGCAGTTCGCAACGCCTCTGCAGGGTGTGCTGTGAACTTTCATGTAGGTTTAATTTTGTATTTTTATCATTAAAATTGATGTTAAAATCATGGATACAAGCTTCAAATCTCTGTTGATTCCTTGTATAATATATGTGCCATGTATGATGACTCCCAAAAACAGCAAGTGAACAAAATCATGAACACCATAAGACAAAAAAGTTATTAAGAGTTGTGAACCAACATATATGAGGAACCATGAAAAAATTGATATAATGTTGCAAAAACAAATTGTTGGTACATCTTCTCTTTTAATGGTTGCACTTCTTCCTTTGGTGAGTATCCATGACAACTAAATCAAAACCCCCCTCTGCTAACAGCTGCTACTAGAGTAAGTGATGGAAACTTGACAATTTAGGTTTTGTTGCTTGATTTATAAGAATAAGGGTTTGTTGGCAAAAGGATGTGTGCTTAAAGAAATAGTGAATAAAATGAAAGAGAATGAAACTAAGAAAATGGAGGTAAATATAACAACCTAAAATTGAAAGAAACCTCCAATAGACAAATTTCCAAGCGAATGTGTAAAACAGAGGGTTTGCAACGCAATTTGGAGTTTGCAGCAACTGGGGTTTGCAGCGAGTAGGGTTTTAAATATAGAATTTTAGGTAAAACATGAAACAAGTATCTGACATCAAATCCCACTCCATGTTGTAGAGAACCAAGCCTATGATCCCTTTAATCTTCCACCATTGACCTCTTCAGAGAGTTTGCAGTGAAACAGTCTACAGTTCCAGTTACAATTTGCAGCGAGTTGAACCAGTCTATAGCTCCTTTACAAAAGGAAAAGAAGACATAAAATGATAAACCCTCCCTTTGAAAAGGACCTTTTAGAGTTGCTTGATGATGTGATGGCACTGAAAACTAGAGCTCATCATTTGTGCTAACATGTTGTTTGTAATCAATATGAATGTTTTGTAAGGTCTGCTTCATCAAAAGAATTTGCGTGCAACAGGTTTTTTCTGCAATACATTCAGCTTTTGCAGTTGACAAAGAGATTGATGACTGTTTTTTTCTCAACCAGGAAACTAGGCAATTTCCTACAAAAAATGCACCTCCACTTGTGCTTTTTCAGTCATCCTACACAATCAACATCAATGTATGCTTTTAAGGTAAAATATTCACCTTTTGGATACCACAATCCATATTCCAAAGTACTCTTCAGATATCTTAATATTCTCTTGACTTCATGTACATGAGATTTTTTTGGTGCATATTGAAACCTTGCAATAATTTGAATTGCTTGCATCACATCTGACCTTGAAGTCGTTACATACAGCAAGTTTCCAATCATAGACATGATCAATTTTGGATCTGCTTCCAAGGATTCATCATCTTTACTGAGCTTTCATCCTATGGTCATAGGAGTGATAACTGGTTTGCAATCCTCCATTTTGAACTTCTTGAATATCCTTAATGTACTTCATTTGAGATATAAAGATACCTTTGTTTTATTGAGATATTTGTAGTCCTAAGAGGAATGATAACTCTCCTAGCATTGACATCTCGAATTCACTTTGCACCTCTTCAGCAAATTTTTTTCTTAGCTTGTCAACATTACTTTCAAATATTATATCATCCACATAGACAAAAATTATTATCATGTATTTGTCCTCCCTTTTGATGTAGATTTTCTTGTCAGCTCCTCTTTTGAATCCTTGTTGTTGCATATACCTATCCAGTTTGGAGTACCAAGCTCTAGGGGCTTGCTTCGGGCCATCTTCTGACATATCTAACTTGATCAGCAAGCAAGCATGCATACAACTAGGGATAAATGGAAAGGGTACTTCAAGACAAACTTTCATATATGATTTGAAATGCTTCACCACCTCATACAACTAATTATTATTTAGGAACATGGGAATTGCAATGTAATTGGGAGCATGAGAGGATTTACATTGTATGGAAAGTGAATATAGATGGAAGGGAAAGAGTGTCACATGTTCAAAAATAACAACACACCAGACATCAACCATTAACCAATATTTTAATGTCTGCCAATAATCCTCTTATGCATGTCATAGCAAACATATATCCATTAATTGCTAACATATCCACTGTCTATTTCCAAAAGAGGCCTTTGGAACTGTTTATGTATCAGGGGGAATAAATATGGACTTAAATGAAAAGGAAATTTGGGAACTGGGAATAATTTATGTAAAATGAGAATATGAAGGGAATTTTCCCTAAACAATCAATCTTTTTCCAAAATATATGACTTCATCTAAAACTGAGTTCATTAAAGAAAAACTATTTAGGAATGTGTCTTTTTTCCAAATTCTTTACTTTGATCAAAATATATTCTTGTTGTTTGATACCCATACCAAACTTATAGAAAAAACATTTTTATTTCATACAGCAGGGGAAAGAAGAAGAAAAAATTAAATGATATATGTTCATGGGAATTAAAGGAATGACGAATGGAAAGTGACTATGGGGGAATATGATCATGTATGCAAAGATAAAAACATTTCTTATCTCTCAAACAACCCAGCTACATTTTCATTCTAATTCGAAACAAGTATGCCTCATAATCAATGACTAAAATTTGAAACCAACTTTGTATATACATGCAATTTAACATCTACACAAAACCTTTACTAATTGCCAAGTATCAAACAACAACGCTATACCAATTGACTGTGTCAAAAAAATTGATACCAATTACTTCGAGAGACAAAATTTCATGGCATAATTGTCTAGGTGTTTAATTATTTCCAAATAAGCCAATAAAATATAATGTGTTGGTTAAACTTTTTCTTCAAACATTTCTTTAATCGAACCAGGTGAAAAAACTTTAAATTATTTGTGTGTACTTAGCTTAAATCGTAGCTATGCAAAAATATTGAATGCATATACCGAAATCAACGAGGTTTTGAAACTAGATAGCATCACTCTCTTATTTGTCCAGAATATATATAACCAATAACATGGTAATATCCAAAGAAACTTCATACATCACATGGTAGAGTGGAATCACAGGGAGTTCTTGAAGACATGGGTTCAAAACCCTTCAAACAAAAAACTAACATACATGCAGCAGAAAACCTATGAGACTCATTTTCCACTATTGTTCAGGGTCTCAAATCTTGATGAGTGGAAAATGAGGTAGCTACAGGGCCTGTATATTTTATGAAAAAGAGAAGGAAAGAAGCTACATCGAGTCAAAACAAGTTATATATAGTGAACTCACACAGTTAGGATCAAGAGATAACACTTTTTTGGATGAGGGTAAATGCCAAAGTGATAATACAAGGAAGTATTTCTTTTGGAAAAACAAAAAATGAGCTCGAGAAGACAAAAAGAACAAGCATACTCGTTACGAGTCAATCAGAGCTATTCCAAAACCATTTGTTGCAAAAAAGAAAAGTGTATCTGATGGGTACAATCTAGAATGACATACCTTCCTTTGGTGCTTAAATATTTCCAAAAAACAAGTCTCCAGTTAACACCACTACCATAGTCGAGCTTTGGGTCAGGGTGTCACTTACCAGTGCAAAATCAAAATGAAATGCCAAAACCCCAATGAAAGGTGGTATACCTCAATGCATGAATGTCTGCATCCCATGCATTAAATGCATGGGGTGTCATGTTCTCCAAAAATCAATATCACATTAACTTTCCAATCCATGTTGGATTCCACTATTACCATCAACCAATCAGAATTATGATATATTGCCAAATATGCAAATGTTCACATGCCATAAAACTTCATCAACAAACATATAACACTAGAAACCCGACTTACAGGCCAACTTCACATCAACTTCATTATTCGAACTTTTATTAAAAACCACATCCATTGCAAACAAATGATGTGATGGATATATACATATCAATCTGAGTGACTAAAGAAAGTTTCAAGTGATGGAAAGTGTTATACGATATCAATGTTGATCTTTTATAATATACCATTTGCACTATGTTTAAAAGAACTTCCAACCTTTTAATTTCAATGTGCCACCCTTTCTCATATAGAATTAACAATTATTATATAGAAGAGAAGGGATTTGGAGTTATATAAAAGACTTTCATATATCATGGACCATATAATTATACCATGCATAAATTTTCATAAATAAACTTGCCTTCCTTTGAAATATATCATGTAACTAGAAATCAACCCTTATGATAAATCCTTGTTGAAACATAACAGTTATGAGCGAGCGAGAACCTTTTAAATGCTTCATAATCTTCTTATGTAAGCCTAAAATAGAATTTATGAGTGGAATGTGAGTAATATAAAAAATCTTTTTCATTTCACGAGAAGAACCCCTTTTCCTTTTGCGCAATAAAACTCATAATCAAACTGAAGAAGGAAATATTATCACTACATAATGTACACAAGAATATTTCAACAGAATGGCATCATTCCATATTCAGATAATTGAAATTAAACATGTTTTTCTTTCTCCCTAGGGGTTCCCACCTATAGTTAAATATTTAATATATCATAGATAATAAAAAATTTGAATTATGCCTTGCAACTATTTGTAGGCTGGTGGCTAGTTTGTGAGTTTGCAAGTCAACAAACACAAAACTGATGAGTGTAAACCTTGATGAGAAGTGGATTAGTTTTAGGTCTAATACATCCCAAATATTGAAAATGTTCAACAATCCAATGTGCCGAGTGAAAATTTAGAATAAGCATTTGTCCTCTATTACGCTCGAAGACCATGCCTGGGAAGTTTGAAGAGTATCAAGTGAACAAAGATGTTCACAAAATTGCTTTCAGAAAATGACACTAAAAAAATGTCAATAATCCTTCTTAAAAAAAAGTGTGAATCATCAGACCAATCTTATATCCTATAAAAACTATGTATGAAAAAACGTGTGAATGATTCAACAATGACTATATCATAATCCTATCAAAAAAATGTTGAGAAGTAAACTAGGTGAACTATTGGTACTACCTCAATTCCAAAATCCAAACTTTTGATAATAAAAAAATGTAAAACAACCATGTAGTCATAAATCTACAATAAATAACTAAATCCTCAAATTCCAAAATGACAAGTCATCCATCCATACCAATATCCTCAAAATATTAAAAATTCTCAAAAATTATGCTCAAAATATCATCCATACCAATATCCTCAAAATCCTAAAAAAATGCCAAGTGTTGAGTTATATTGAAAAATAATCTATGAAGGTCAAACCAAGCAATCCAATATCCTCAAAATTATTGAAACCTCAATTCATCATCTTTAATAAATTGCAGTCCTTGAAATCTTTAAGTAGGCTTGAAATCCCAATCCATCATGCTAAATAAATCACAATCCTCAAAATCATTAAGTAGACTTTGAAACTTGAAGTCTAGCAATCATCATCAAGACCTTCCCCCTTGTTAAATAAAAGATGAGAAGTCTTTGGACCTGTAAATTAGCAACATAAATGTACCCCACAAAAAAGTGGAAAGGGGTAACCATACTATATGTTGGATTACTGACAGGGGGGGTGAATCAGTAATAGAGAAATCTAATCCTTTTTAACCATATAATGCAAGTGTTATATCAATGTAGCATTATCATCCAATATTTGCAAAGTAAATAAACAATGAACAAATGAACAATCATACACATACATAGTACACCGGTGTTTTTACGTGGAAACCCAAAGTGGGAGAAAACCACGGAATGTTTTTTCTTATATGTCTTGAAGAATAACATTCATTGGAAGCACCAACTTCCTTTGTTTTCCAGCTGCAACTGGAAGGAGGCTCTAACCCCCTAGTTTCTCAGGCTACAACCTAAGGGAAGCTCCAACTCCCCAATTCTCTGGCTACAACCAGAAGGAGGCTACAACCCCCTATGTTCTCTGGCTACAACCACCTGTCCTTGCCCCGTCCAATTGCCCTGAAATATAAGTAGAATGATGGAACCACTGTCACACTATCACTGTGAGATATACTATTGTAAACCTGTACCAATCAACTTKCACCAAACATGTACCAATAACTTGAACCATGCATCAACCATGCATCAACCTGTACCTCAACCTGTAATCAAACTGTACCATAAAAAAGTGCATCAACCATGCACCAACCTATACCAAACAACCTATAATCAACCTATACCATAAACAAGTGCATCAACCATGCACCAACCTGTACCAAACAACCTATAATCAACTTGTACCATAAACAAGTGCATCAACCATGCACCAACCTGTACCTCAACCTGCACCATGAATAAGTGCATCAACCATGCACCAAACCTATATGAATAACCTGTCACAACAACATGTCAAAAAAACCTATCACAACAACATGTCTCATCAATCTTATCAACCAAATCATATCTACTCACCAAGATCAATCACCAAGACAACTCTCAAAGACGTGCATCAACCAAGCATAACACAACAACTCATAATCATCAACAAGATAAATATGTGCCTCTAATAATATACTAATACAAGTATGCTACATCATCCATAAACCATGTGTCAACAATACTACTAACAATTGCCTCCAACCATGTACCAAGTATGTACCAATCATGTATCAACTACTCATCAACTATGACTCATCAAGATGTACCAACATCATCAACTATACACCTCATGTATGTGCCAACTCATCAACTACTTGTCTCAATCATGTACCAAACATGTACCTCAACCAAAATCCCTCATCAATTTCATCATCCAAATCTGATTTGTAACTCTGTAATAGACCTGGTGTATATGATCACATACATGCAAACCTTCCTTAACTTGTTGAATTCTAGCTTATTCTAGAGAGAGAACTTGTAGAGTGTTCCCCGGACGGAATATTTGTTGTATGGATCTGAAAATTTTACATAGAATACTACAGACTGTACTCTGACTAACACATTTGGTCTTACTGAATTTGGATCTGTTATGAAGAAGTTATGACGTTTTTACCCGAAACACCTTAGAAAGCATCATCAAAAGAATTTATCCTCCCTTGAATTTCGGCCTTCTTTACTTCACTTTCTCTATGAAATTCGGCTTAGATATCCTTTGGTTACCTCAGTCACCTGTAGATATTCAATATGCTCAAGTGTGATTAAAATGAGAGATCCTTGCCTCTTATTTATACTCTCCAAGTAGCTTCCTTAGAAGCATCTTCTAGGTCACTTTTTCCACATAGTCACCTATGTCCAACTTTGCCCAAATTTCCACTTATCCATGTATCCAATAACCACTTGACCACTTAACCCATTTTCCTCATTTTAGGCTTAACCTTCTTATAACCATTTTCCATAATTAGAAAGTTCTCCATTTACTTTATTATTTAAATAATCTTCCTTGACTTTGTCACTTCACTTTATTATTTAAATAATTCTCTTTGATTTTGTCACTTCACTTTAAATAATCCTCTATGACTTTGTCACTTAAATTTATTATTTAAATAATCATTTTTTAATTTGTCACTTCACTTTATTATTTAAATAATTTCTTCTTTGCAATCACTTTGACTTCTTTGACCTTTTGGGGCTTCAAGACAACATATGAGGGTCCTCCAAATTCGTAAGGCCATAACTCTCAAACCATGAAGAGTTATGTGATGTTCCACATACCACCAGAAATGGTATGACATGTACTATCCATCTAGAATAGTCTTACCTAAAAATATATCAAAACCCATACCATTATACATCAAACAAACTTGGGTCCGTTACCCAAACAGAGGTTGTCCAACTTCACATGGCCATAACTCTCTAACCGTGAGGAGTTATGTGATGTTCCAAATACCACTGGAAATGGTATGACATGTACTACCCATCTATAATAGTATTAGCTTAAAATATATTAAAACTCATACCATTATACATCAAACAAACTTGGTTCCATTACCCAAACCTTTGTGCTACCAGAATTCGCTATCGAACTTTCTCCAAGGGTTGACATCAATCACTAAGGGTTGACATCAATCTACAATATCACTCTCCAATGGTTGACATCAATGGAAAACAACAATACATACCAACTGTCCATCAACTTAATCCAACTGTTTAACACTATCTTTGGGTGGAATTTGAAGACTCAATCTTCAACTCAAATGACAACTTCAGTTGGGCCCCAATGATGCCCTAAATCATTGATTCTTGAATCACAACATTTATATCCATCTATTGTAGAAACCACTTTGATCAAATATGTGTTCACCTACATATTAACTAGATGGTAAGATTTCTCCAATATCTTGGCTTCCAAATACTAGTGGCAAGTACTTAACCATCCAAAATTTACATTTTTCGACTAACTATTTGTTTTCTTTTGACACTTTTTCTGAAAGTTGGTTTGTCTTCCCACAAAACCTACATCAAGTAAGATCAAAACAAAGAAACTCATTATGGTCAATTTGATGAAAATGATAGCATTATTTAGATACTTAACCAAATTCTTCATCATCATCATCAATTGCATCATCATCCTATTCTTCATCATGATTCTCAAGTTCATGTACTTCATCCAACTCATCAACATCAACAATTTCCTTTGCAATTGATCATTAAGAAAGTTGGCACCCAAAAAATTCACGAGTTTGGAGTGATTGGGAATATGAAAGAATGCATGCTCATTCTTTTCATATACTATGCTTAATTTCTTCCTCTTGAACTGGAATTCTTCCCAAATTCTGTCAATTTTATCTTCATTCTCAAACTTATCCTCATCCTCCTTAGTGTTTTTATCCAATTCATTTTGTGTCTTCTTATTATCTTCATCCAACTCATGTGTGTGATCTATTTTTGTATGTTGTTCATGTTCTTCTTATTCAATGGATAAACCAAATATTGGATTAGGATGAATAAGAATGGGATCGTAAATTTGATTTCTCAACTTATTAGTCAACAACATATCATGAGTTTGAAGTATACCAATATTTTTATGCATGATATGCTTACATGTAGTCACATTACTTAACGAACTTTTTCTAATCTCAATTGTTGTTCCAGGAGCAATATTAATTAAACTTTGTAAAAGGTTGAACAAATATTTGATACTTGACATCCTGATTGAAAGAAGTTCTTCAAGTGTCGCAATGTCAAAAGCAACGTCTTACAATGAAAACCACCAAGTGTCTCAAACAAAACCTTCAAAAATAGAACCTCATAAATCCAAATACAAAGTTTGTGACCATCAAACACCTACTAATTGACTTGAAAAAGGGTTTCTTGCAACTCCACCCTTATGATTCTAACTCTTCATAGGTCAAAAACAATAGTCAAAGTCAATTATACAATGAACAAAGCAAGATCACAACATTGGGTAGCAACGTGTCTGACAATTTCCAAGTTGGGGTTCACACTATTTTAACAAGACAACATTAAAGATTGATTTGGAATTACAATAAACTTAATTATGTCATATCTAACTCAAAAATGCAACTTGGAGGTACATTAATGTTTTCATACAAGAAAGGTTGAAAAATACCTTACAAAATAATGATTGCAAATGACCTTCCTTATTATGCAATAGAATGCAAAGATTTCTCTTCAAGTACAAATTGCCCTATCTTTTTGCTTGTCTCCTTAAGTTTATATTGTTGTATTATTGTGCTCGCCTTATTTATATGAGAGCGCTTGATTCTTTATATGGGGGTGCTTTATGTTGCTTTAAGTGCATGTGCTTGTTTAAAAAATGACCCATAAAAGCAAAAATGTACCACATAGTTTTGTAAACCCTCTTATTCAATTTTGGGTAGGTCTGGGAAAAAAAAGTTATATTTTTATTAAATATCATGGAATATCTCTGATTCTTGAACCCCTTATAACTTCCCAAAAAAACATTAAATTATGTTCAAAATCATATAATCTCCTTATATCGCCATTTTACAAAAATATTCAATCAAACCTCCTTACAACTTCTTTACAATTTGCAATTAAGAGTGTCTAGCTATGGAGAATTTCCTTTCAATAGAAAAATAAAATGCCCATTTTCACACTTCCTAATAATCTCTTTTTACATAGGTGCAAGTTCACTAACTAAATCGAGAAACTGCCAAAATGTTAACAAAAGTGAGATTTGAACGAGTGACCTAAGGTTACATATACCTCAACCCAAACACTTTCACCAATTGGCCTAATAATAAACCATCTAAAATGAACACACAATCAAGTATTTTAAAACTATTATGACATAATGAATAAACACCATACCTCCATGGATAAAAGAAAGGTTACCCGTCCCCAATTACATGTCCAAGAAAAATTATTTATTTGTTGACATTCCTTACCATATTATGTGTTGCAACCAACTCATGAATCATTCATTATTCCAT
Source organism: Picea mariana (assembly GCA_032191745.1). Classification (NCBI taxonomy): domain Eukaryota; kingdom Viridiplantae; phylum Streptophyta; class Pinopsida; order Pinales; family Pinaceae; genus Picea; species Picea mariana. The sequence continues at coordinate 173,572 of JASDQU010100887.1, forward strand.
CAATCTAAGAATGCAATCTACCAACCCATTTTCATAAAAAACTAGAGATCCTAGTTGATGTCATCATCATTGTTATGCATATAATGTTGTTGGAACAGGGGTAGACCCAGGGTTCAACACTTCAATAGAGCACCAACAAAACCCTAACTATCAGCCCTTTTGGCAACATCTATGAAGTAGATGAAGTCTCACCCGAGGTAGAGGCAGGGGTGGTTGCAGGACTCAAATGTTTGTAACCTAGCTGGGACACAGATCTGTGATTACACCACTCTAACAAAGCACTTAGCAGTTAGCATTCATCAGTAATTAACCCTTATTCACATCGCAGATCCAAACCCTAATTACAGAACAATGCAATATTCAACAAGATCTAACACATCTAAGCACTTAGCATGGAGAAATATATTAGATATAACATTCATTCACATTACCAAGCACTAAGCTATCATACCAGATGCATCATACATAAATATATCGGCATTAATCATAAATCACATCAATAACATATAACCATAATGCACAAATCAACCATAACACAGGATATACATGGTTCACCCCAGTGTGGGGCTATGTCCACCAACTCTTCTCTTCTTTATTATCTTATGTCAATCTCCTTACATGCACAGAGCCCATAAACCACACTCTACATAGGACAGGATATATGCGCACCTCGCCAGATCCTCCTTCCCCGAGTTAGGCTATAGCACAAAGCCTCTCATAGTCTGTACACAAAGCACCATAGGTGACCTGCACTTAGCTCT
>JASDQU010100887.1:182796-194806 GCA_032191745.1 Picea mariana
TTCTGTAGGGAAAAAGAGAACTTCAATAACTTGATCATGAATGAGCTTTCTGATGAAGTGCATGTGTAGCTCGATGTGTTTTCTATGCTGATGTTGAACTGGGTCTTTGGTGAGCTTGATGGCACTCTGATTGTCACACCAAAGGTTGGTCGGATGCTGGTGCTGGAATACAAACTCTGAAAGGATCTGTCAAAGCCACAGGGATTCCTGACTTGCATTTATCGTTGCTCGATACTCTGCTTCTACTGAAGAAAGTGCTATAGCCTGTTGTTTTTTACAAGCCCAAGTGACAGGTCCTGAAACAAGACTAAAAACATAACCTGCAGTAGACTTCCGATCATCAGGGTCGTCGGCCCAATCTGAATCAGTTAAACCAACCAATAAAGGAGTCCCCCCTGAATTGTAATGTATCCCGAACTGAACTGTACCATGAACATAATGAAGTATCCTTTTAGTTGCTTTCCAATGGCTTTCATGGGGTGTTTGCATATGTCGGGCAACATGACCAACAACAAAGGAAAGATCAGGATAGGTATGAGTCAAGTATAAGAGGCTACCAACTAACTGACGGTACAAGGTGGCATCAACTTCAGGAGAAGTACAGGTGGCAGAAAGATTGACTCCATAATGGAAGGGAGAAGGGGTTGGTTTACAATCGTCCATGTGAAAGCGACGAAGAAGGTCACAAGCATACTTAGACTGGGAAAGAAAAATTCCTTCATTGGTTTGCAAAACTTGGAGGCCAAGGAAATAGTGCAAAAATCCTAAGTTTGTCATTTCAAAGAAGAAAAATTGATCGGTACGTTGACAATGGTTGTTCAAAGCATATGATAGGTTACAAGGATAGGTTTGTAACTTTAAGGAAATAAAGAGATGGATAATTTTCATTTGGCAATGATAACTCATCCAAAATTATAGGAAAAGGCGCAGTCAATCTTGGAACTAAAGATGCCATGGTAGAAAATATCCTACTTGTCGAAAACATGAAGCATAATCTGCTAAGTGTGAGTCAAATGTGTGACTAGGGATACACACTTCTATTCGAATCAAAGAAATGTGAGATAAGGAAATAAGGATCAGGCAATTTGGTGGCAACAACATATACATCTTAAATGAGATTGGAAAGCAAATTTTTTGCTTGGGAAAGGAAAATGAAATTTGGCTTTGGCACAGAAAAGTGGGTCATATGAACTTTGAAAATCTTGTTAAAATTAGCAGAAAGGAAGTGGTAAGATAAATGCCTGAAATTTCAAAGCCAACCAATACTATGTGCAAGCATTGTCTACATGGAAAACAAACAAGATCTGACTTCAGAACAAAGGAATACTCTACAACAAAACCATTGGAGATTTTAAACACCAATCTATGCAGAATGTTGAGAACAAAAGGGTTGAATGGAAAATAGTACTTCATGCTACTTATTGCTGATTATACAGGAATGACTGAAGTTGTTTTTCTCAAGAAATATTCAAAGGCATTCAAATGTTTCAGGATATTCAAAGAGATGGTTGAAAACGAGACTGATTTAAAAATCAAGTGTTTGAGATCAGACAATGGAAGTGAGTTCACATCAAAAGAATTCATGGACATTTGAGAAGAACGTGGAATAAAAAGGCGATTCACAGCAACTAGGACACCTCGTCAAAATGGAGTCATTGAAAGGAAGAACAAAATTGTATAGGAAATGGCCAAAACCACATTGAAAGATTCCAAGTTGGGTGATATCTTTTGGGTACAAACAATGCATACAGTCGTTCATATCTTGAACAGAGGAATGCTTAGAAGTAACGACGACGAGAATCCTTATGAAGTGTGGAAAGGAAGATCGACAAACATCAAGCATTCTAGAGTGTTTGGAAGAAAATATTACATAAAAAGAGAAGACAATAAGATTGGAAAAATTGACTCGCGGATTGATGAAGGCATATTGGTTGGTTACTCAAGCAAAATCAATGCATACAAATTCTACAACCTAAGACTCAACAAAATAGTGGAAAGAATAAATATAAAGGTTGATGAAATAAGTGTGTTGAAGACCAGAGAAGAAAGCATAAATTCAAAAATACAGGAAGGAGAATAACAACTAAAAGAAGAAGAAGTATAGAAAGAAGCAAAAGAATCATAATTAAAGAAAGAAGAAACAAGAGACAATCAACAAGATTTCCATACACCTGCTAAAAATCCTAACCATTGAGTTCAGAAGAATCATCCACTGGAACAAATTATTGCGATAAAAATGTAGGAATAGAAACCCGAAGAAGAAAACAAGCACGAGAACAAAGACATCTAGCACTACTATCCATAGTTGAACCAAGCATCTTTGAGGAAGCCAACAATGATTAATATTGGATCAAGGCCATGGAAAAAGAATTGAATCAAATGGATAAGAATGAGACATGGGAAATGGTTTCAAGACCTAAGGGAAAAAATGTGATTGGTACAAAATGGATGTTTAGAAACAAATTAAACGAAGATGGACAAGTAACCAGAAAGAAGGAAAGGCTAGTATGCAAAGTATATTGTCAAGTTAAAGGAGTATATTTTGAAGAAACTTTTTATCTTGTTGCTCGAATGGAAGCAATCAGAATGATATTGGCCTATGCATATTCCAAAAGGATCAGAGTATATTAGATGGATGTAAAATCAACTTTTCTTAATGCAGAATTAAAAGAAGAGGTCTACATAGAAAAACTAGAAGGGTTCATATTGTTAGAAAGGTAAGATTATATTTGTATATTGAAGAAATATCTGTATGGAATCAATAAAGACCCTAGATCCTTTTATTCAAGATAGGACAATTACTTATAGCAAAAAGGATTCAGAAAGGGAAATGCAAAATGTAATCTCTACATAAAAGTGGATCGCGACAGCATACTTATCATTGAAGTATATGTGGATGAAATTGTCTTTAGAAGTGATGATGACAGGTTGAGTAATAAGTTTTCCAAAGACATGTAGAATGAGTTTGAAATGTCCCTAGTTGGTGAGTTGAATTTATTTTTTGGACTCCGGATATCTCATGACCTAGATGAAGGTATTTTCATTTCTCAAACCAAGTACATCAAAGAAATGTTAAAGAAGTTCAGAATGGAAGATTGCAAACCTGTAAGTACACCTATGGTGACTAGTTGCAAGTTGAGAAAAGATGATGAATCTAAGGAAGCAGATCAGAGACTCTATAGATAGATGATTGGCATCATACTCTATGTGATAGCCTCAAGACCATATGTGATGCAAGCAGTTGGACATATTTCAAGTTTTCAAGCAGCACCAAAGGAAACTCATGTTATGGCAGTAAAGAGGATCTTCAGATATCTCAAAGGAACAATAGAGTTTGGATTGTGGTATCTGAAAGGGAATGATTTGACTATTCTTGCATACACATATGCATATTGGGAAGGAAGCACTGATGATTGAAAAATTACTAGTGGAGCATCCTTCTACTTGGGTAATTTTCTAGTATCCTAGATAAGTAAGAAGCAGTCTTCAGTATCCTTGTCTACAGCAGAAGAAAAATATATTGCAGCATTATGTTGTACTCAGATCCTTTGGATGAAACAAACCTTGTAAGACATACAAGTAGACTATGATAAGCCTATTTTGATATTCTGTGACAATATCAGTGCTATAAGTATCTCCAAGAATCCAGTGAAGAATTCCAAGATGAAACATATTCTGGTTAAGTTCCACTTTCTACGGCAACAAGTCACAGAAAATAATATCAAGTTGGAGTACATTGGGACAAAAGAAAATATTGCAGATATCTTCACCAAACCTCTCCCAAGAAAGACATTTGAGTATCTTCGATAGAAACTTGGAGTAGTTTATGCGCCACAGTGATCTACATGACATTTTTCAAAGAATACAGGGGAGAGAAATTGTCAGGGGGTGTTACCATTTTCCATTGATGTCAAAGGGGGGGAGAGAAAAGTTCAGAAGAATGAAGACAGGGGGAGAAATCATGAAGACATGAGGAGCAATGGTCACAGGGGGAGTATGAGTGTTGTCATCAATGCCAAAGGGAGATATTGTTGGAAAATTGGTTGCCATTGATGTCAACCTAGAAGAAGTCCAAAATCCTTTAGAAATGATGAGTGTATTTGAATAAGTATTTGTATTTTTCCCCTTATGGTGAAGCTTTAAGCATGGCCCTCACGGGAATATGCTTTGAATAAGTCTACAAGAATCCCTAGAAGTATGGTTAAGTGGTTAAGTAGTTAAGAAGCCTCGAAGGTGTGGTCATGAAGCCTGAAGTTGATTGAGGAAAAAGAGGGTGAAGGACATTGCAAATGTATGCAAAACCTCATTGGATTGATTGTTCTCATCAAGACATTTGCAATGGTATGTGTCACACCATGTGGTTCCTCGCGGTTAAGAAGTTATTCTCTCTTAAAGATGAAGCCCTAGATCTAAGGACAAGAAGTTACAAGTCGGCCCCAAAATTAATTAAAGCAGAAAAATTGTTGCAAACAAGAAGTTACAAGTCGAATCAAAGATCAAGTAAATAAGTTACTTCAAATGGTATAAATACACATCAAGAACCTCTCATTTATTCACCATGCAAGGATGTGATTTCTTAGTGAAATAAAAGTAGTGAAGTTGTGCAAAGGAGGGAGTGCTCGGAGTTGCGAATTGGAGAAGGGATTTTTTTAAACCCTATTTGAGAAGACCCCCATGGGTCAAGTATAGGGTGTCCCACGCGGCCCTCACCGGTTGTCCTGGTATCATCATGTGAGGCCTCACCTGTTGCACAGTCTAGTCCCACGAGGCCGAGGAAAAGTTTGAATAAGGTGTTATTTTCTTGACGTTGAAGTTAAGAAAGGTTTGATGATCAGTGATCTCATACACCAGTTTTTCATATGTTGAAAGGTGTCTCTTTGTGTATGTTTTGAGGGTTATATCTTGATAATTTTGGCATATGCTTAAGGCATATCTTGGAGGTATTGGCACATGGTTGAGGTACATATTGGATATTTTTGGCACATTTTTAAGGCACATTTTGGATATATGATTTGAGGCATGGTATATTCTTTGAGACACATCTTGGATGTATTGACACATGGTTTGATGCATATCATGGTGATTTTTAGAACATGATTTGGAGAACATTATTGGAGACCTTGGCATTAGTTTTATGTGGTTGTATTCGATTTTTTTATGTTGATATATCAGTATCAGTGGTAGTAACAGTGACATCTTGATTCTTTTATTTATATTCAAGGGAGAAAGTAAGAGGCAAGGAAAGGGAGTTGTAGCTTCCTTCAGGTTGGAGCCTGTAAACTAGGGTGTTGTAGTCGCCTTCGAGTTGGAGCTGGAAAATCTAGAGACTTGCAGATTCCTTCAGGTTAGAACCTATAAACAGGGGGTTGGTGCCTGCTTCTAGTTGGTGCTGGATAATTTTGGAAGTTGATGCTTCCTATGAATGTAATATTATAATATGTAAGAAAGAATTTCGTGGTTTTCTCTCATTTGGGTTTCCACGTAAAATTCTTGTGTATTGTGTATTTGTGGTTACATTTTTATGAATGCATAAGTGATAAAAATTTTATATCTTAAATGTTTGCATATTGTGATGAAAAGTGGTAAAAATCGCATAATATTGATTCACCCCCCTCTTAGTATTTCAACAATTGGTATCAGAGTGGGTCCTTCAGAAATAGTGTAATCTCTGGAAGGTAGATCATTGAGTGCACTAAGAATGGAACTCCACTGTTTGATGGTCAGAACTATGCCTTCTGGAGGAGAAGGACGAAAATGTTTATGCAAGCACAAGGATTTGATGTCTTGCAAGTAGTAGTAGATGGATAAAAGGCACCTGCAACTCCCCCAACAGATAAATATGGAAAGAAACTTAATGAAAACAATTCAAAGGATAAAAATGTTATTTTGAGTGGCCTATCTAGTTCAATATATGTCAAGGTTATGCATTGTGAATATGCAAAGGATTTTTGGGAAAAACTTCAAAATGTTTACGAAGGAGATGCCAAAGTCAAAGAGGCCAGCCTTCAAACTTATAGAGGTCAATTTGAACAACTGAAAATGAAGGAAGATGAAGATATTGCAACTTATTTTCTATGAGTTGATGAAATAATGAACATTATTAAAGTCTTAGGAGAAGAAATTAAAGAACCAACAATTGTTCAAAAGGTACTAAGGTCTCTTCCATTGATATTTGATCCTAAGATTTCAGCCCTAGATGAAAGAGCAGATCTTGCTACATTAAGCATGGTTGAGTTACATGGAATCCTTATAGCTTATGAAATGAGAAAAGAGAAAGATAATCCATCCAAGAAGGAAGCATTTTTCAAAGCTTCCAAGAAGACAAGAAAGAATAAGAAAAAGTGAAAGTCAAATTGCAGTTGTAGCGATTATTGAGATGAAGATGAAGAAATAGCCAACTTCGTAAGGAAGTTGAAGAGAGGAACTGGTAATTACAAAGGTAAGCTTCCTTTAATATGTTTTAACTGTGGCAAAATTGGTCATTATGTTGCTAAATTTCCTTATGCTAATAATTCAGAAAGTGATGAAGAAGAAGTTCCCAAGAAAGAAAAGAAATATCAAAAGGGCAACGAGAAAGAAAATAAAAGAAAAGTCTTCAAGAAAATCCTCTACTCAAAAGAAGATAGTTCCTCATCTGATGAGGACAATGATAGTGATAGTGACTCAAAAAGAGTTATCTTTATGGCATTGGAAACCCAACAAAATGATTATGAAGAAGAGGTTGAAGTAGATCTTGAAGAAGAGATAATCAACACCTTAAGTGAACTAAAAAGAGAAAGAAAGAAAAACAAGTCATTCAAGGAAGAATTGATCAAGCTAAAGGAGGGTTCTCCAAATCCCAATAAAAACTCTGAAGAATTCCAACAGATGATTATAAATCTAAAGGTCCAAGTAGAAGAATCTAGAAGGATTGAAGAAACACTCAAAAACCAGTTGGAAGAAAAGGATAAAATGAAGGAGATCTTGGAAGTAGAAATAGTCTCACTAAGGAAGGAACTTCAGAAGAAGGCCTTGCAACAAAATAACACCAAAATATTGGATGAAATCCTTAGCATTAAAAGGCCATACTATGACAATTCTAGACTAGGATACAAACAAACGCATACTAAGAAGGGTTCGTGCTTCATGACAACAGAAAAGGAAGCAGAACAAAGGAGTTATGCACAAGTCATCATAGGTCCCATCAAGAAGGAAGAAGTCAAGTCTTCAAAGGAGAACATTTAGGCAATGGAAGGAACTCAAAAAGAATATTTTAGAATAGCTCCACCACTTAGAAGATCCCCCACATCAGCTACCAAACTATTTTTCTTGGTTTACATTAATCCTGTAACAATTTTAGGCACAAGGATATAAACTATAGAGCCTATGCTAAGAACATAAGAAACTATGAAGGCTACCCTAGAAATAATTATCTCAAAAATCCTCATGAAGTGTACAACAGAAACTATAATAGTTTTCTCTCATTAAATAATGAAGTAGAATGCTATAAATGCAACAATTTTGGACACATGGCCAAACATTGCAAATTGATCGTTCCTCCAAAGGAACCAAAGCAGCATTTTAACAGTCATGTAAAAGAATCATCAAGGATATGGAAAAGGAAGCAGGATAAACTAAACATTAAAGAATGTTTGATTTCTCTTCAATCCCAAAGCAGAAAAAGTGATTGGTACGTTGAAAGTGATTGTTCAAAGCATCTGGCAGGTGATAAGGACAAGTCTGTAACTCTAAAGAAAGAAAGAGATGGATTAGTTTCATTTGGCAATGATACCTCGGCCAAAATTATAGGAAAAGGACAGTCAAGCTTCTAAGTAAAGATGCCATGGTAGAAAATAACCTACTTGTTGAAAACATGAAGCGTAATCTACTAAGTGTGAGTCAAATGTGTGATCAGGGACACACATTTCTATTCGACTCAAAGAAATGTGAGATATGGAAAAAAGGATCACGCAAGTTGGTGGTAACATCAATAAGGACTCCAAACAACATATACATCTTAAATGAGATTGGAAAGGAAATATATTGCTTGGGAAAGGAAAATGAAAGTTGGCTTTGGAACAAAAGTTTGAAGAAGGTGTTATTCTCTTGATGTTGAATTTAAGGAAGGTTTGATGATCAGTGATCTCATGCACCAGTTATTTATATGTTGAATGGTATGTCTTTATGCATGTTTTGAGGGTTATATCTTTGTAATTTTGGCATATGCTTGAGGCATATCTTGTAGCTATGGGCACATGGTTGAGGTACATCTTGGATATTTTTGGCACATGTTTAAGGAACATTTTGGATATATGATTTGAGGCATGCTATATTCCTTGAGTCACATTTTGGATATCTTGGCACATGGTTTGATGCATATCATGGTGATTTTGAGCACATGGTTTGGAGGAAATTCTTGGAGACCTTGGCATAATATAACCATTCCTTTCTACACTATTGTTACCCTTATTGTTAGTATTATCGTTACCATTACTAATACTTTATGTTGCACAAGTATATATATGAAACAATGCTCAATCATAAATAATATACATTAGTTCTCAATATTATATTACACATAGGTGGCCAACAGGGGTGTAGACCGATTGGCAAGTGTCGTGTATATGGAAGGAAATTTGTAAAGGAGGTCTCAAGTTCGATTCGCACCCCGACTAACCTGTGCGCCATTCATGTGGGTTGGGTGGATGCACCTAGGGTTATAGTGGTAGTCGCTGGGTATCGACCCCGTGTCATGCGAGTATGAGAACCGGTGAGTTGTCGATTTCCCCAGCAAAAAAAAAAATATATATATATATATATATATATATTACACATAGGTGCTCAAAAAATATAGTATGCATTGATGCTTTGAAAATATATAATGCAGAATTGTACTTTGAAATTATATAATATGCACTTGTGCGTATTAAATATGTGTGCATTGGTGCACCTTATTGTTTTAAGAACACACAAAAAATAAAAAACATATGTTGTCAATAACAAAGTTTTTTTTCTAATAATTTTGTTCAATCTTGTAACACTAAAAACTTGTGATAAGTGGTGTCTTCCTTGTTGTGTAAATGTTGCAAGTGAGCGAAATTAGGGTAATAAATATGGCCACACATTCTAGAAGGTTTTTAAGGGGTCTTACTACTGTGTGGGATTTTTGTTCCTAAGTGTGAACATTATGATTAACTAATTAATTTGATTATGATTTGATTGTCAATGTTAACCACTACTTAAAGGTGTAGTGCAAAAGTTTCCTGGGAGTGAATTAGGAATCATGGTCATTGATTGTATTTGACCTATAATGTTCAAAGGTACAAGCTTTGTGAAAATTAACAAGTGGGAAACCAAAGGAAGGCATGCTATGGATAAACAAATTATACAGATAAAATATCATGACACCAAGATTAACGTGGTAAATCCTTAAAGAGGGAAACATCCACAAAGCAACAAAAAATTTATGCCAATGTGCAAGAGAGAATGCAAACATCTAGTATACTACACTCCATCATGTGACATCACACTGGCATCTGTCCATCACCGAAAAATGATCCTCCATGACCATTAAATAGAGATCATGGACCAATAAGATGATAAGCCACAGATCAACTTCTATGAATACCAAGAATGGGAGGACCACCCATTTAGAAGATAGAAAGTTGACCATTGAAATATAAAAATACATAATCAAACTAAAGAAACACACCATAAAGTGCTCTTGACTAGAACATTAGATCAAGTGAATCTTAAAAAACCTCCTTATGTCTAATATCCCAAGATCTTCCCTTGAGAACAACTTGGCGATGAACAAGGTGTTTAGTAAGTATATGTACAAGTTTGTTATGGTTTTCTTTCATGATATACTCTCATATATAGAAAAAACGTTAGCAAAGCATCTAGACCATTTAGAAATTGTATTTGGTACTTTATCCCAACATAAGCTTGATGCAAAGAATCTAAGAGCAAATTTGTCAAGTTTTTCATGTAGTGCCTTGGCCATAATATCTTTGTAGAGGGTGTTCGTACCGATCTTGCTAAAATCCAAGCCATCAAATGTGATCAATCCCTATGAACCTCACGAAGCTTCATGGACTTATAGCATGTCTCTTGACTTAATAAATAAGTATATTTTTCAATGGTCCATTGAGGCACAATAACATTTTGAGAGCTTAAAAGAATCCATTACTTTAGCACTAGTTCTTACTACCTTTGATGTCCCATGACCCACCACAATTGAGTACAATTCATCTAGTTTGGTCTTGGTGCATTAGTGTTATAGGATGATAGACTCATTGCCTCTGAAAGCCATGCGAGGGATGATGGAGAGAGATGTGTGTCTACATACAACAATAAATGTTGGGCATACTTCATATAGTGTCTAAGTGATATTATTTTTTCCTAGGTACTAAGTTATACATTAAAATTGATCATTTCATCCTAAAGTACTTATTAACACGTGGTACTTTGAAAGAGGAGCATCAAAAGTGGATTTATTGACTCTAATCCCATGAATTCAAGATCATATATAAGAAGGGATTTGTTGTTGATATATTATGTTGATAAGATGAACCACCAACATTTAACTCCAAGTCAGTTAGCCATTTTACTTGGGTATAGGATATACTCACTGACCACACACTAGATCCACCTATAATTCAATGTCAATATGACAATAGTGAAGGAAAGAAGGGCCAACCTAGGATTATCGAGGTGTCCTCCTCTTTAAAAATGTAATACCCCATTTTGACCCCTAGAATATATGGGATCAGATTATGTATAAATTGTACATGTGTGGTTATAATGACAAGTGTCAAGCCAAGTGAACTTAAATAAATGACCATGTGTGTGTATGATCTGGATTTACTAGTGTGGATTCCTAGTGAGGAGATCAAATCCAAGGTTAGACTAGCAAATGGATAGGCATTTAAATGATGAAAAAGTAATTATATGGACCGAGTGGTCAAACTAGTGAATGGCTAGGCATGTAGACGATGTATATATACTTATATGGACTGCATGGTAGGATTGCCACAATGATCTAAATATATGTAAATATTAATGGTGTAATATAATCTATAATGGTTCAAGATGGTTGTGGAGAGCATGAAAGCGGTTGTAATTCCACTACAGGGGTAGAGGAAAACGGGGCCTCTGGGAAATTAATCTCTCATTGCCAAGTGTCATTTTTTTAGATCTCATATATTTTCCATCATGTACCTTAAATGAAGCCACTCACCTCCATTGACTTAGAAACTTGTTCAGGCCACAGCAACCCCCTTTTACTTTTGCTTGTAAAAGAGAAAGGAAATCCCCCCCTTCTAAAATTTTAATTTTAATGCATAATCATCTATTGCTTGAGCCTAATGTTATTTCTTTATCTCTCTTGAGGGAGTTAGGGATTTGATTTGATTGATGGTTGTCTTGAATGATTTTTTTTTTGAGGATTTTCTGAATGGATGAATTAAGTTCTTCATCCTATTACTTTCATGTTATGCTTAATGTCTTGATCATACTCTTCAGTTTCGAACACTTGACTTGGATAGCGAGATCACTAATCCTTATTTTCAGTTTCAGACTCGGTACATGCAGCCTTCAAGACATTTATCTACAACCACCCATTATTATCTTTGAAAAAAACCAACACTCATTTATAAGTTTGTTGAAGGTAGGGAATGTAATGTTTATGGCATATTGGAAAGTGTCGTCTTAATCGCATAATTGATCTCATATTTTATGTGGTTGTAGGAGAAAATTCCTTGATTTACATGACTGCTCCAGCCTTGAAATGCATGTGGGGAATCATGTGATCTTCTTCCTCTTGCCTACACTTATTTCCATGAAAATCGTGTCTGTCATTTGCATCCAACAGTCAACATTATTAACTAAGCGTTATCCTACCCAAACCTTAACTGGATTTATTTTTATCATCATTGTGTTGATGAGGCCCGAACCTTGATCTTTATTGAGATGTCCCTCATTGTGAAGAAGATTCACCTTTGTTTACTATCGCCCCAAGCTTCGACGG
>JASDQU010100887.1:196320-213260 GCA_032191745.1 Picea mariana
TATATATATATTCCTTTTTTTTGTTTTAGATTTCATTTTCTTTTTATTTTTCCATTTATCCCATGCGTCCTAGGATGTATATTCTTATCATTTGATTTCATTTTAGTTTCATATTAATTTTAATTTAACATTTTCATTTTTCCCCTCACTCCTTAAAATTCAAGGCAATATTTCAGGGAGTTCTTTCGAGGCTTCTTCATGTTAGTCCTTAATTTTGTAAATGACTGTTGAACTACTCTTTTCCCTTCCCTACCCTTTCCTAGCATCATTTTACACTCTAAGTTCTTCTTCCATATTCATTAAGTGTGCTTGTATTATCCTTTCTGTACATTTTATGGCATGCATTAGTGTGATAAAAGTTATAATAAGACATTAGAATCTTTTCCATCAAGATACAAGTCTTATTTCTCATTTTATAATTGAAAATATGAAAAGGGAAAAAGGCGCTACAAGAATACCGTTATTCTTGTAGTGCCAGGAGTAATCATTGTTTCAAATGCACCAACTACCAAAGATCATGTCAGCAGTTGTCTGAGATCATTGTCTAAAATCCCATATCTTTTATGATTATGATCAGGTCGTGTTTTTAGTTTTGATGCTTATTCAAAGGAATTGGGTTTGTACTCCATAATTCCAACATCAAATCACAGGTTTCGTGCCATGTTTTCTAATGACACGTGATTCACTTCATTATATCTATGTATTAGATTAAACGTGTTTTGCAGGTAACAAAATTCTTCCACAACTTTCATATTTTCATAGGTTCCAAAACATACTACTAATAGAAACCCTAAGCACTCTCAAATCTACAAGGAGTAAAATCAATATCATGGCTCCTAAGAAAAGTGGACAAATCACTCGTTTAGAACCATAAGGTGTAATTGCTTGAGACTTATCCTCAAATATCGCAGAAGTTCAGAGATGCAGGGTGGTTTAATTTTTGTTCCACATTACAGGGTTATCATCAACAAGTCTTCATGATGTTTGCACAAAATTTCAATGGATTCGAGACAGTGGTGGGCAAAGTTATGATACATGTGACAGAGCATTCGATTGGGACTACATGCGGGTTATCAGTATATGGAGAGAGATGGTGGAAGAAGGAGGTGTTGCCTTTTGAAATCATGAATCAATTTTTACTTCCAGAACATCAAATCCCTAAATGGAGTCAGGGTATTTCATAGAATTGATTGAAAAAATAATAGCATACTACTTTGATGATTATTTGTAGGTACATTACATGTGAAGGGCGGTTTTACTTTGTTCACCTTTATCATATTAGGTTGTTGATGCATTTGAATGGTGATATTCTTTTTTGCTTACCTTTCTTTATAATAAAAAGCTTGTCAAAGATGTCTAAAAGGATACAAACTCATCCTGCAACCGCTGGTAAAAGTATATTTCACCAAAGACTTATCAAAACATTGGTTATGTATGCATTGGGATAAGTCCAACGTTCTTGGGATTGGTTGATTGAATCACTCAATCTTAAAGGACAAGAATCCAAGCACAAAACCACTCTAGAAATAAATCCAAAAAGGTAAAGAGGGTTCCTAAAACTCCTGCTATTAAGAAAGAAAGTTCCCCTATATCTATAATAACCAGATCCATCAAAAGGAAGTTGTAGTCACAGCAGGAGACTAAAGATTTACAAAAAGATTCCCTTGTAGCCAGGATGACCAGAATGCAGAAGAAGAAGTTAAAAATGGAATCAGAAATGGAAATTCAAACTCAGATTGAGTCCCCTATTCCAAGAGATGAGCCTAAAGATTGCAAAGGAATAAATGTCAAAGGATCAACTAAGAATAAGACTGAACAATCCATGCAAAAACAATATAAACATGTAGTAGAGGGTAAAGGTAAGAAATTGAGCAATAAAGGAAAGAGTAAACGAGTGTTGAATTATACTAGCAGATCTAAAACCAGGGAAACAAATAAGCTGAGGTTAGATTCAAAGGCATTATTCCATCTTGATATTAAGAAAGAAAATGTAATTATAATTGATGATGATACAGTGGAAAGTACAAAGGAGGAAAGGGGACAGCCACCAGTAACTTCTTCACAAAAGTTGAAAAAAGTTAAATTAGAGCCTGAAGAAGAACATTATAGTGAACCTGTTGAGAAACAGAGAAAGGATGAGAAGGGTAAAAAAATTACAGAGCATCCAATGACGCATGTAACTAGAGAAACAAAAATTCTAAGTCTAAACTCTAAATATTTACCCAAGTCCTCTTTGAAATGAGGCCATTTGACTATTCTTGAAGACAATCTAGAGAATGTTGATATCAAGCAAGAATTTGACTATTTTCCAGAGACAGAGGAGTTATGGGATGTTCAGGAGATGCAAATATCAAGAAGTGTTGAAGCAAAAGAGATTGTTGGTGGTTCATCTTCAAAGGGATATAAGTATGAATTTAGAGTTAAAAGGCCCAAATTTTCCATTGATCTAAATCGACCTGCTCCAAATGAAGACTATATTGAATTAAGAATAGAAAAAAGGGATGAAAAAGGAAGGGTTAAAGAATTGCAAGCCATGATTATGAATTTGAAGTAGGAAAAGTGGATGATAGAATAGTGGAATGCCAAGTAGCAAGAAAAATTACAGAAACTTAAGAAGAAGAACAAGGATCAACAAACATTGCTCAAAGAGGTAAGGGAGACAAATATAAAACTTTATTGGCATGATGTGGTTTTGAAAACCAAGCTGAAACAAAGAAAGACCAAAGGTTTTTCTTCTATTATACAGTGAAGATTTCAAAATTTGAGGCATCATACAGTTTTGAATTTTTGATGAATACAAGGAATACCTATGCTAAAGGTTTTGAAAAATGTTATCAAAGGCTGCACAAAGGCAGAGTATTTTTTAATATGTAATAACTTTCTCATCACAACAGGGGTTTCTATTCTTCGGGCCAATATTGAAGGACTAGCTCAGCATCATATTCACCCCTTATTTTGTGAGATCTGAATATCTCATCAGAATAGAATTGGTCAAAAATCAAGTTATTATATAAAGACTAGGTTGAAGAAATCTAAATTATATGAGGATATGTCTCCTAAGTTCTATCTAGAAAATAGGATCTTATCTAAATTGTATCTAGAAAGTAGGATCTTTAGAACTTAATTGTTGTGTATAAAAAGTGATCTGATTGACAGAATGAAGGGTTGATTGGTTGGGAACCATTAACCATTTTTTGAGAAAACTCTATTTAAAATTGTAAGACAAAGACTTATTTCATTCCAGTACTAAATGGAAAAGGATATCTAACGGTTGGATTTCTATTCTTGTCTATATTTCTATCTTTTTCTTACTTGAATGCATGTTAATATTTTGCTAAGCATCTGATGTATATTGTTTGAGAGTAATCCAGTGAAAACTTTATTGTTTGCTTGTTCACAATAAGATTTGTATTTAAGTACTTTCCTCTTGTTTTTTGAATGATATTTGGGATCAAGAGTTTCATATGTGAGTGGACAAATTGAAAGGTTACATATTTTCTTTGTCTTTCATATTACATTTGCCATCTAATTTACTAGATTGACTGCCATTTACTAAGCCATTGAGATATGAATATGTTCTTGCATGTCTAAGATTGATATATTATATTTGGCCCAATATTCAAACCAGTTTCAAAACCCATACAAATCTTTATCCATAAAATCACAGCAATAACTTGATGATGCCCTATCTTTCCCTTTAACAATCAAGTGAAACTTTAGGGGCTAACACTTCCCATTGGCCTTCATCTTCACTTCATGGTAAAATCCATTGGGAATTACCATTAAGACACACCTCCTATCTTCATGGAATCCCCTCTTCCCAAATACCTCGGAATCAAAACATAATATCATATTAATATTTCCAAAGGACTTAGGCTTCGAGCTACTTTCAATATTTCTCCTTGAAAATAGCCATCGGAATTACCCATTGAGATTTTTACCTTGAAGGGTTCACGAATGCACACACATTATTTTTATAATATTTAAGACTTAAGGAATTAATCCATTGGAGTGGAGCCAAGTTGAATCTCACTTCACATTCCCGACCATGTGCTATCAAATTTTTACGTGCATCGAAGTACTTCCTCCATAGGATTTACATGCATCGGAGTAATTTCTTGTCGGAACGTTCTACACCATCGGAGTGGAGTCAACTCTTCCATTTACCTTATGACCACCAGACTCTGATGGTAAGCCATCAGAGTGGTTACCCATCGGATAGTGGATTCAACTCTTCCATTTACCATTCTGACCATCAGACTCCGATGTTAAGACATCGGAGTAGGATTTTTACCACACATTTTTTTTTTTAATTGTATTTTATGGACTTTGGGTTAGATTTTACGATGGGGGATATTTTGGTATTTTTATTATTGGATTAAACATTTTTTTAATGGAATTTCATGTTATTTTCCTATTTCATTTATTTTTTAATTATTATTGATCCAGGTGGATATTGATGGCCACCCACCTATTCCAACTGGCTCCTCTTAACAACTTTTAGTTCATCACGTTCTTTTGTAATTCTTTGTAATTGTGGGTTCTACACTTCTAGGGTTGTTTGAAGCCCTACACAACGTCCAGGTGGAGATTGGTGGTTTCCCACCTAATCCAACTGGTTTATTTTGGAAGTTTTCATGTCAGTACATCTTTATGTACATCTTTATGTACTTCCAAGGCCATTTTGGGGCCCTAAACAGTGTTTTTTAGCTTGCCACAGTCAAACTGTATACAAAGTCAGATTTTGACAGCATAATGTGTATTTCTCAAAAATACCTTTCCAATGGGCTATCACATGCCTAAAACGGAGGTCGTATGCAAAATTTACGACCTTGGAAAGTTGAGGTACCAACTTACCCATCGGGGCCCACACAACTTTTGGTGTTTCATCTCCTAAGGTTAGGTTTTTGGATGACTAGGGTTTTGTCATTCATGAATAATGTTAAAAATGCCTCTTGAGCCTAATTGTAATCATTCTTCTCATACGGATGCGTGTAGCATCCACATCTCTTCTCAGAGATAACTACCACCATTCGAGCAAGTTGTTTTCAGTTCTACAATTTTACAGTTTCAGCGTATTTTATTTATTCAATAGAAGTTATTTTTCACCGGATATATGTTGTTTTTCCTCATATCTCTGTGTTATTGTATTCATTTTGTTTCTCTCATAAATATACATCAATGGTATCATAGTGGTATGCTCTTCATTTATTTTTCTTCATGCATGTCTCCGACAAGATCTGGGTACAAGAAGTTGTGACTCGAACCAGTCGATCCTTTGCAAAATTAGCTATGTAGAGCTCAATAACAACCCATGGGGGATGATAATAAATATGATGGAGCAGAAGATCCTTTCAAAATGTTGCTCGAGGAATCCCTTGCACGACAAAGGAACGAAATGATGGACAACTTTGCACAAATCCTTTGGTGGTTGCCCACAGGAAACACATATTCATCAAGTGGCCATGCAACCCCCTTCAAGGTACAAGTAAATTTTGATATTCCATTATTTGAAGGACTAATAGATGTGGGTGTTGTAGATAAATGGTTGAATCTGCTTGAAGGGTACTTCTCGGTCCAAAAAAATTTCGACAGGGAAAAGAGTACTTTTGCACTCCTCAAGGTTGTCCCCCGTGTTAAGGACTAGTGTGATACTTACTCTAAGCAAAGGACCATAGAGGAATCTACAATATTTGTGGTCACCCCCACATGGGATTCCTTCAGGGATGTCATTAAAGAATTGTACTACCATGTTGGAAGCTACAAGGACCAGTACACAAGATGAACCACCCTACGTTAGGAAAGGGACCAGATGGTACAAGATTTCACCAATATTTTCCATACCTTGCGCACCAAATTGGGTATCAAAGACTATGAACAACATTTGGTGCTAAAATACCACGGTTGTCTACATAGATATATTCAAACAAAAATGGATTTTATGAACATCGCATCATTAGGTGCAAATTATAGATATTCTGTCAATATCGAGTACAAATTTAAGCAGAAGAGGAGAGATTTTGGATCTACAAACTCCTTACAACCAAAGCAGGGAAAAGGTGGCCCCAACCCACAAAACAAGGGACAAAGAAAAGATGGCCACTCTTGGGACAACCAGTCCAAGCTGCAACACAAAAGGGTAATGAGAAGTCATAGAAGGACACTGGAAAGTGGTGTGAATACCATAAAATCCCTTGGCACAACACCGAAGAATGTCACTCCAAGAAGTCACTAGTGGTCAAGCTAAAAGCATCCAAGTCAGAGGCAAATTCTGACTCCAAATCAAATCCAGAAGGAAGGAAGCAGATTATCGATGTCAAACCAAGCACCACTATCGCTACCACTAAATTCCATCCAAAAAAACCAAAAGAACCAAAGGAAGGGGTATGCCTCCTTCACTCACAAACGTGGGTAAAGGGGGCTTCACTTCATTTCATTGTCGATAGCGGTAGTCAGAAGAACCTGATCTCAGTAGAGTTCAAGTTCAAGTTGGACATGTCGATGACACCGCACCTGCATACCTACACCATCGGTTGGCTTCGCCAAGGAAGATATCTCCATGTCATCCAACAGTGACGTCTTCCCTACGGCATCAAGCACTTAAAATATGAGATATTGTGTGATATTGCTCCCCTTGAAGTTTGTGATGTTCTTTCATGGAAACCATATTTGTGGAAGCGACATGCTATGTATGAGTATAGACCCCGCAGTGTTATTATTAATTTGGGTAGACAATTGTACAGGATACCAGAGGTAGCGCCGCCTACCGTTATTTATTTAATCTTTGCTAAGCAATGCAGTAAGGTCATTTCATAGACTGGGAAGTTCATCTTCTTTGTGATATGTTCTCACATTAATCAGAAGGTCACAACCACATTTGTGGCCTCTACACAGAGTCTCTCTTTGCATAAAAAGTGATCCAGGTGGATATCAGTGGCCACCCACCTTTTCCAACTGCCTCAAAACAGTTTTCTGACAATTTTGGTAATTTACTATTTTTAGTAGTTTTTAACTTTCGGGGCCATTTTGAGGGCCTAAATGAAGGTTTTTCAGGATTGAGCTTCTCAATGATGGCCAAACACATTATTGAGCCCCCAAAATGAATCTCCTCGACGATACCTTTCCAACAGGATATCATGCGCCTAAAACAAAGATCGTATCCAAAAGTTACGACCTCGGAAAGTTGATGTACTAACTTACCCAAACGGGGCCCACATGAATTTTGGCACTTCATCTCCTATGGTTAGTTTTTTGGATGTCTGGGGTTTTTGGCATTCCTGTTTATTGTAAAAAGGCCTTAAGAGCCTCATTGTAATCACATTCTTGCGAATGCGAGTAGTCATCACATCTCTTCTTAGATATAAGCTTCCACCATTCTAGCAAGTCTTTCACTCTGTACATTTATTTCATTAATATAAACCATGTATTATTGTATCTCTGTGTTTATGGTTTCATCTCTAATATATTTCTGTTATATTATTGGATATCTGTGATATCTCTGTGCATTTCTTTATTATATCTCCACTCTCATTTCGTGCTGAAAATAATCTGGATCAGAGGTATCAGAGCAGGTTGCTCTTGATTTTTTTTCAGTGCATGTCCCCGGCGAGGTCCGAGTATAGAAAGTTGGGTGTCGAGCTTGTATCTCTTGAGGACAATCACTCTCACACACCCAAGAAACCCTCAATGGTGGAAGAAAATAAAAATGACAGAGCAAATGATCCCATCAGTCTATTGCTTGAGCAAGCTCTCACACGACAGAGGGATGAAATGATGGAGAATTGTTCCCACATCCTTCAACGTTGTCGATAGCAAAAAGTGCATCTTCATCAAACAACCACTTTGGAGGCACCTCGCCTTTCAAGGTACAAGTTAATTTTTATATTCCTGCATTTGAAGGAAAGATAGATGCAGAAGCCCTAGACAAATGGTTAAACTTGCTAGAAGGTTATTTCTCTATTAGAGAAAAGATCACCTTCGCACTCCTTAAAGCTCTCCCCCATGTCAAACATTGGTGAGAAACTTACTGGGAGTAGAGTTCCACGGAGGAGTCTGGAATATATGGGGTCAAGCCCACTTGGGATTTTTTTGTGGATGCGGTAAAGAAACAGTATTACCCTGTTGGCAACTATGAGGACCAGTACATGAGATGAACCACACTGCGGCAAGAGAGGGGCCAAGAAGTTATGGATTTCACCATAACCTTCCATACCTTGCACACCAAGTTGGGTATTAAAGAATCCGAACGACATTTGGTTCTGAAATATCGTGGGGCTCTACACAGAAACATTCAAACTGAAATGGATTTTCTGGACATCTCATCACTCGTTGTTGCTTATCGATATGTTGTTAAAATCAAGAAGAAATTTAAGCACCAGAACAAACAAGAGTTCAGATCTGCAAATCCGCAACAACCAAAGTATGACAAATATGGACCTAACAAATAGTCTCCCGAAAACCAGTCCAAACCACAGGAAAATAAGCGTCACAGGAAGACAAAGAAGGACACCGAAAAATGGTGTGATTTCCACAAAAGCCCCTGGCACAACATCGATGAATGTCGCTCAAAACAGTCATTGGTGGTTGATATCAAAGACAAGGAGCCGAACCTTGATTCGGAATCTAATTCTGAAAATTTTGGTAAAGGATAGATCATTGACGCAGACCCTATTGTTATTGTCGCGACCGCGGCAATTCAATCAGAAGAACCAACAGATCCTAAAGAGGGGGAGCACCTTTTGCATTCACATATGTGGGTGAAGGGGACCCCACTGCATTTTATTGTTGATAGTTGAAGCCAGAAGAACCTCATCTCAGCAGAGGTCATCAAACTGTTGGGATTGTCGACAACACCACACCCGCAACCACACAACATCAGGTGGCTTCATTGAGGATGAGATCTTCATGTCAGCCAACAGTGTCTATTATCATACGGCATCCAACCCTTCAAGGATGAGGTATTATGTGATGTTGCCCCACTGGATGTCTGTGATGTCTTCTTGGTCCAACCATATATGTGGAGACGCCATGTTGTTTATGAGTCTCGACCCCGTAGTGTCATTTTTACTTTGGGGGGTCATCTCTACAAAATACCAGAGGTAGTTCCAACTATTGTTCCACCTAAATAGTGTCACAAGGTAGTATCTCATACTGCAAAATTCATCCTCTTCACAATCTGTTCCAAATGGGGAACAGAAGGACACTACAACCACTACAGCCTCGCCCCAAGCACCTTCTATCCAACAGAAGCAGGTTGAAAAAGTTGCAGCAAAGCGCAAAGATTCCTTCTGCACACAGGCATCTCATGTAGCCAGACTAGATAAAAAGGTCCAACCCCTCTAGCCACATGTTCGTGACAACCTTCAACAAGCTAAGTAGCACAACTTCTCCAACAAGGCAAGCAGCTCATCAAGATGCAGATTCAACAAACACTTTTCCCTCTCCCTCAGGCACTCAACGCAATGGAGAACATTGCTTCCTAAGGAGGGAGGATTGATCTAAGTGGATATTGGTGGCTACCCACCTTTTCCAATTGCCTCAAAATAGTTTTCTAGCAATTTTGATAATTTACTATTTTTAGCAGTTTTTAACTTTCGGGGCCATTTTGAGGGCCTAAATGAAGGTTTTTCGGGATCGAGATTCTCAATGAAAACCAAAGGCACGATTGAGCCCCCAAAATGAATCTCCTCGATGATACCTTTCCAACGGGATATCGTGCGCCTAAAACGGAGATTGTATGCAAAAGTTACGACCCTGGGAAGTTGATGTACTAACTTACCCAAACGGGGCCCACATGACTTTTGGCGCTTCATTTTCTAGGGTTAGGTTTTTGGATGTCTGGGGTTTTTTGCATTCATGTTTGTTGTAAAAAGACCTTCAGAGCCTCATTGTAATCATCTTCTTGTGAATTCAAGTAGCGATTACATCTCTTCTCATAGATAAGTTGCCACCATTCTAGCGAGTCTTTCACTCTGGATTTTTACAATCTCTGTACATTTCTTTCATTAATAGAAATCATGTATTATTGTATCTCTGTGTTTATGGTTTCATATCTGATATATTTATGTTATATTATTGGATATCCGCGATATCTCTGTGCATTTGTTTATTATATCTCCGCTCTCATTTCGTGCCGAAAATAATCCGGATCAAAAAGCAAGTGGACGAGATCATGGAAGAGTACAGATACATCTTCTTCTCACCCACCGGGGTCCCGATGCACTGCCAAGTCAAGAATCGAATTGATCTAACCCCCAGTGCACCTATGCCTAATGGACCATTCTATCATCACTCGTTGATGGAAAATGATGAAATCAAGCGTCAGATCCAAGAGCTGCTTCAAAAGGGGAACACCATACCCAACTCCTCCCCTTGCCGAAGCTCGATTGTACTAGTGAAGAAGAAAGACAAGACCTGGTGGCTCTGCATTGATTACAGAGCATTAAACAAAATCATAGTCAAGAACCAGTACCCAATTCCTCGAATTGATGACCTTCTTGACCAACTCAAGGGGGAAAAGTTTTTCAGCAAGATTGACCTAAAGTCTAGCTACCACCAGGTTCCCATCGAATCGACTGATGTATGGAACAAAACTTTCAAATATAAAGAAGGTCTCTTTGAATGGATGGTCATGCCCTTTGGCTTAAAAAATGCACCAACCACTTTCATGAGGTTGATGGATGATGTATTGAAACCATTCGCCGACTCTTTTGTTGTGGTATATTTGAATGACATCCTCATCTTCAGCGAAACTTGGGAGGAGCACATGCAACATATTCAGCAGGTTCTTAGCACTCTGTGGTAGAAAAAGCTATATGCCAACTTGGAAAAATTCTCCTTTAGCATGAACAGGGTCCAATACTTGGGCTACACTGTTGATGAGCATGGGCTACATGTGGATCCAGCTAATATCCAAGTCATCTGTGATTGGCCAGCCCTGACCACACTAACCGAGCTTCGGAGCTTCTTGGGACTTGCCAACTTCTACCGATGGTTCATGTTGGGATTCTCCCATGGTGCATGGGCCCTCATCCAAGTGACCAAGGGTGGTGGTAGGGAAAATTTCATGGGGGAAGGCACAACAACGATCATTTCATGATCTGAAGCATCGCTTGTGCTCAGCTCAAGTACTCTCCTTACCCGATTTGCAACAACCATTCTAAAATTATAATGATGCATTCGACTATGTTGTAGGCGTAGTTCTCACTCAACATGGTTATCTAGTATCATACCACAGTGAGACACTCTCAGATACAGTCCATAAATACCCCACCAATGACAAGGAAATGTATTCCATTATGCAAGCATGTCGTCAAGGGAAACATTATATTCTGGGAAAGGATACAATCATCCGCATTGATCACAAGCCTCTGTAATTCATATAGACACAAGGGAAGTTGCAAAACGACTGCCATAAAAAGTAGTCCACATACCTGCAGCAGTTCCATATCAACATCAAGTATAAGATAGGGAGCACAAATTGTGTCGTTGACTACCTTAGTCAACCTCCCGTGGTTGCACTCACTACTTTGCTCCATTCCTATGGGCATGAGACATCTGAGTGACCCCAACTTTATCAGTGAGATCCTGACTTCACCACCACCTATCAGATCTTGGGTATAGGCGCAAATGTCAACGATTTTCACTTTCAGGATGGATTGTTATGCCATCTGGGCCATCTCGGTGTTCCTGAAAGTGAGCGTGCAAAGTTGATTTGGGAGGTTAACTACAGTTGGATGGAAGGACATTTTGGTGTGGAGAAAATTGTGTTTGTTCTACATAAAAAAATTATTGGCTAAAGCTTCGACAGGATGTCGGCAAGTATATAAGATCTTGCATTGCCTATGCCATTGTCGAGTCAGCCATCAAGAAGTAAGGCTTATACACCCCTCTTCCTACTCCCAAGAGGCCTCAGGAATCCATCTCAATGGATTACATGTCTAGTCTTTCATCCACCAGGCAAGGCAATGATTGCATATTTGTGGTGGTTGATCAGTTTTCGAAGATGGTCATTCTCACTACCTGCAAGAAGAACATCGCAACAGCAGATATTGCCAAGCTCTTTTTTGAACGAGTGTGGATTCATTTTGGGATACTACAAATCATCATATTCGATCGAGACAGCATGTTCCTCAGCATATTTTGGTCAATTCTTTGGTCACTATTGGACACCAAGCTCACTAAATCCACTGCCTTCCACCCTCAAACCGATGGCCAAACAGAGGTCGTCAATTGGATGATTGTGCACATACTGTGCATGTATAACTCTAAACATTTACATACATGGGTTGAGAGTCTTCCCTATGTTCAACACGGCTACAACAGGGCTCTCCATAGCTCCACCGACCATAGCTCCTTTCGGGTGGGGCTGGGATTCCAACCCTTGGGTCATCAATCACTACCTCTTGCAACCACACACACAAATTCTTCACATGTTCATTTTGAGGCCGAAAAAGCCACCAGATTCATTGAGTGGATTCAGCACATTCGCCAACAGGTCCATGATGTTTTACAGAAATCCAATGCTAAGTACAAGAAGCAACATGATCAACATTGGCTATCATACAAGCTTTAGGTGGGAGACAAGATCCAGTTACATTTGCAGAAAAAACACCTTACACGACCCCATAGAAATCTTTGTCCACTTCGCTATGGGCCTTATACTATCACCAAGGTTGTGGGTGACAATGCTTTTGATCTCAACACTTCCCCCTTCCTTGGCTTGCACCCAGTGTTCAATGTGGACCTCCTCCGGCCATATTTTCCACCATTATTGGACACCTAGGAGATCACATAACAGTTGACACCAACAAAGCTCAACCCTGACTGCAAGGAATAGGAATCCACTAATCAAATAGTGGACACACAAGTCAAGGGCACTCGCTAGTGGAGGATCCAACTTTATCACATTTTCAAGGTAGGGAAGCTCCTGCACCAAGGCAAGTGGATCACCTAGAGCCAAATTCAGAAGAAATTTCCTCACCTGATGGGGGAACTCAACGCAATGGAGACCATTGCTTCCTAAGGAGGGAGGATTGATCTAGGTGGATATTAGTGGCCACCCACTTATTCCAACTGGCTCCTCTTGACAGTTTTTAGTTCAGTACGTTCTTCTATAATTCTTTTTAATTGTGGGCTCTACAGTTCTGAGCTTGTTTGAATCCCTACACAACATCTATGTGGAGGTTGGTGGCCGCCCACCTAATCCAACTGGCTTATTTTGGAAGTTTTCATGTCAGTACATATTTCTCTACTTTCAGGTCTGTTTTGGGGCCCTAAAAAGTGTTTTTTTGGCTTGCCAAAGTTAAACTGTAGACTAAGTCAGAGTTTGATGACATAATGTGTAGTTCTCGAAAATACCTTTCCAACGGGCTATCACGAGCCTAAATGGAGGTCGTATGCAAAAGTTACGACCCCGGGAAATTGAGGTACCAACTTAACCATTAGGGCCCACATAACTTTTTGTGTTTCATCTCCTAGGGTTAGGTTCTTAGATGTCTAGGGTTTTGGCATTCACGAGTAATGTTAAAAATGCCTCTGGAGCCTCATTGTAATCATTCTTCTCAAACGGATGCGCGTAGTAGCCACATCTCTTCTCAAAAATAGCTACCACCATTCAAGCAAATTGTTTTCAATTATGCAGTTTTACAATTTCATCTTATTTTATTTATTCAATAGAAGTTATTATTCATTGGATATCTATTGTTGTTCTTTGTATCTCTATGTTATTATATTTAGTATGTTATTCATTTCGTTCTGCTCCTAAATTTGAATCAATTATTTTACTATTTTCATTATGGTAATTGGCCAAAAATTACAACACGAGCCCTAGGCCCTATGCCTTCTCTAGGTTCTTATACAAATCAGGTAAGCGGGATAAATATTAATTAACCATTCGGTATTGAATTACCTTGTGCATTTGGTTTAATGATTTTCAAGTTGAATATCGACCGCTCATATTCACCCACAAGAAGATCAAGGGTTGTTGAGAACCTGATTTCAAACAGACATATCTTGAGCCATAGGTGTCAGATTCGAGTCCAAAATATCTCTTTGGAAAAGTAACGAGATGGAGAATGCATTGGGAGAGGGCTTGAGGAAAAAACAATGATGGAAAACCCCCAAAAAATGCAACGAATAGTAAGTGACGAATTTGGGGGGGAATTGACTATGCAAACTTTAGACGGCCATATCTAGAGCTACAAGGAATGAAATCAAGCACGTGATAGCTTGTTGGAAAGCTAGAAGAAACAAGAACAGGATGGTACAACAAGTGTTTTCAGATTGAGGGTGAAAATTCCCAAAAAACATAGAAAATAGAAGAGGCTTGAATTTAATCAGAAAATGGGTTGTGCATGTTCATGCATTCGTATATGGAGCTACATGAGTTGAAATCGGACCTGCAAGGGCATGTTAGAATAATGAGACATAGAATAATGAGATGGGATGATCGTATTCAATAGGATAACACTAGAAACACCCAGAATATCTCGAGGAACAGAAGAGGAAATCAACAGGTAGAGTTAATAATATTTTTAAATGAATATCATTTGTAAACTGTCTTAGGGTGAGAATAACTATTCAAGAGTCCCTTCAGCTTATGTTTATAATGCTCACATGTTCATTTACGAAAATGAAAAATAAATTCAAAGATTTATAATGAAAAAAAAAGGGAAACGAAATGAATATTCACAAGATCTAAGGAGTCACTCTTGTCTTATAAAAGAGAACCCATTGAATGTAGAAGGGGACTTTTTCCCATTGTGTAGATTGTTAATACTCTTATTGTTGTATATATGAAGGGAAAAGGGCATTTTGAAGTCATAATTGTTTTCCAATTCTTGTGGGACAATTATCCCCTATCCTAGGGATAACCAAGGAGATCATGTCTTGAGGCCCACAAGTCCTAGACATGGAGTGTCGAGAGCCAGATGACTTTAGCATGGCCCTGGAGGGCCCATGTTTTCTTTAGTGTCTCCCACCTATTACCAACAACAACATCCATCCCACCAACATGGACCTAAAGTAGCAGTAATTCTTGCTCGAGGAGGTAATGAGTCTTAGTATCATGGTATGTGTCACTCTAATTTTTGAAGCACTTGAATATGTAGCACCGAATTCTCCTTCATTTCATAACGTTTTCTTGGCAATTATGCTCTATAAATTTTTCATACCTGTGAGGGTGACATGATGTCCTAGTAAGTTGATTCCCCTTTAGGATGAGTTTCCACAAGGTGGTTCTATGAAAGGTCATCGTCGATTCCCTCCATACTTACCACTTTCCATCATTATTCCTCTCATCTCCCCCCACCTTGGTTCGGGCATTAGGTTTGCCACGCTAGGAAGGGTTGTAACTTTCCTTGTGGGAAGAAGGGACTAAAGGCCCAAGGGGTAAAATTAGCTGGCAAGAGTTAAAAGCCAAAATGAAACCTTTGAGATGCTTCGCCCAGTGATTCCCAAGAAATAAATAAAAGGCTTCTCAGTGAGAAAAAAGGACCCATAAGATAAATCAAAACTCAAGGTAGTAGTTGGTGGATGGGAGGTCTCATCATGAGTCGGCCTACTATGTCCATGGGAATGTAGCGGTATGACACTACCATATATCTGGTCACCAAACTAGGGTAGTGGCTCTTGGTGGCATAGCCAAGAGAAAGGGGGGCTCATCACGAGTCATCCTTCTCATTTCCGTGAAATGCTTGTGGGTAACATTGTCACCTCTGGTCACCATGCCAGGACAGTGTCCCCAAGATTTCACCTTAAATAAGACTAAGAATAAAAGGCATTGAATGGGCTACAAAACAATGTTATCCATAATAAGGTGCATCTCGCCCTCTACAGAGGCACCCATATGCAAGACCTAAATTTCCATGTTATCATTGCACCCTCTGCCCAAAAATTTCACCTATGCCACACCACACACACTTACATGACCTTAGATTGATTCTCACTAGGGAAACACCCAAAACGTAAGGAGGATTATCCGAATAGGACATCCTGAGACCTTCTCCAAACCGCACTTGTTAAACTGCATAATGTCTTTAAGCATTTGTTTGGATAAAGGGGGGTTTCATGCACATGTTTGGGTAATTTGATTATTAGATGTGATTTACATTTATATGATCCCTATGACTTATGATCCTATGGAGGGCATACTTGTGGTTGCTGGAGGAATTTTCTCGGTGGACAAGTACATATGGGGGAATGATTAAGTCAGACCTCTGTGGGGCTGAGAACCCAACAAATGGATGTTCTGACCCTACTAGGGGGAAAGAGAAACCAGAGGTTGGCACCAGGAAGAAGGAAGGACGTTACACTAGGCACACTCCCGCAGACCTAGACGCAGGGGGGTTTTACCTTTCCTCCAGGACGTTGACTTTTGAGAGCCCCTGACATCATCATTTTGACCCTAGACGTCATCTAGTCAGGGTTTTCATTTATGAGAGTGGTTCGGTACTAGTTGGCACGTGTGGCAGCATTTCGTACCTTTGGAGGCCAAACCTTTTGCATTTGAGGCCTAGCGTTCCACCTTGAGGTCCTAACGTCACCCTAGAAGGGCATGACATCACCCTTGAAGATGAAATTAGGGTTTAATTGTTGTCATTTATGTAAAAAATGGATTTTAATGTAATTTGGCCACGTCAGCCTTTTTATGACCTAATTGTGATTAAAGGTCATTGATATTGTATAAATAAGAGATAAAACTCTTATTTTTACTCATCGTCACTCATCATACAAGTGGTCAAGTCTGAAATTTGTGCCCTCTTTAGGGTTATTGGTGTTGGATCATGTTGTCATTGATTCCAATGGTTTTATTATTTGGGAGATTGTTGGATCATATGTCATTGATGTAAATGGTTTTATTGATTGATGTCAAGTAATTGAATGATTGATGATTGATGAACAATGTATATGCATTTTCCTTGATGAGAATGATAGATGTC
>JASDQU010100888.1:12917-25055 GCA_032191745.1 Picea mariana
TGTTGGATCAGATGTGAACTTTTGGGATCTTGAAGCCATTCTTGGTGGACATCTTGGAGCCAATCAGGTACAATGAAGGAAAGAGAAAAAAGGAATCCTTCATCTTCATATTTCTAGGACAATGCATCCACCACGACATTTTCTTTTCCCTTCTTGTAAATGATCTCATAATCATATCCAAAGATATTAGTCACCCTTTTTTGTTGCTCCTCGGAGGAAATGCATTGTTCCAAAGAGTACTTGAGGCTTTGATGGTCAATCTTAATTTGGAAGCATTGCCCCAAGAGATAAGGACACCACAACTCAGCAGCATGCAGAATCACCAACATTTCCTTTTCAAAAAAGGGTTTGCCCAGATTCCTGTCAGACAGTTGCTTGCTGGTGAAGGCCAAAGGTTTACCCTCTTGTATAAGGACAACATCGATTCCTTTCCCTAAGGCATCACATTCCAACACAAAGGTCTTTGTGAAATCGGGAAGGGCCAGAACCGAAGTGGTACACATGGCCATCTTCAAGGTTTGAAAAGCTTGAGCATCTACTGCAGTCCAAGTGAAAGATTTCTTTTTGAGGAGAGCCGTGAGAGGTTCTACAATCTTTCCGTAGTTCTTAACAAGGTTGTGATAATACCCTGTTAGGCCTAAAAATCCACGCAAGCTTTTGAGAGTCTTTGGGTGCATCCATTCTTCTATATCTTCAATCTTTTTTGGGTCCACCCTGACGCCATCCTTTCCCACCAGATGACCCAAGTATTCTACTTCTAAGGCACCAAAAGCACATTTAGACTGTTTCAGGAAAAGTTGGTGCTGAGAGAGTAGGCGGAGAACTTGATCCACATGAGTAAGATGGTCTATCCAAGTTTTGCTATAGATGAGGATATCATCAAAGAAAACTAAGACAAAATGATAGAGAAAAGGACGAAAGACATGGTTCATGAGGCTCTGGAAGGAGGAGGGGGCGTTACATAAGCCAAAGGGAATGAACAAAAACTCATAGTGGCCCTCATGAGTGCGAAAGGATATCTTGGGAATGTCTACCTCTTTCATACGTATCTGGTGATAGCCCGAGAGAAGATCAAGTTTGGTAAAGAATTGGGCACCACTCAATTCATCCAGGAGGTCATCAATGACAGGAATGGGAAATTTGTCTTTGATGGTCAGTTTGTTCAGAGAATGAAAGTCAGGACACATTCTCCAAGAGCCTTATTTCTTTAGTACCATGATGATCGGAGACGAGTAAGGGCTCATACTAGGACAAATGATGCCTACAGTAAGGAGTTCATGGACCATTTTCTCAATTTCATTTTTTTGTCCAAAGGGGTGGCGATATGGATGGATATTGGGGGGAAGACTTCCTAGGACAAGGGGAATGGAATGATAATGAACAGCTTAGGAAGGAGGGAGTCCTTTGGGAGTGGAAAATACCATTTGATGTTTAGAAAGGAGGGCTTGGAGGTCTTGGGGCACTGGGGGTGTCTCTGTGGCTTGTACGGCATGGAGTTGGGAAATGACACCAGAATGACCTTTTTTGAGCAGCTTTTCCATGCGATGGGAACTGATGACCTCAGGTGAACCAGCAGTGATACCTTGGAATTTATATTGGTGGCCTTCTTGGTCAAATTGCATGGTTAATTTCTTAAAATTCATGAGAATGGGACACAAAGTCCATAGCCAATCTGCACCCAACACAATGTCACAACCTCCCATGTCAATAGCAAACATATGGGATTTTAGGTGGTAGTCACCGATTTGGAGATGCACATGTTCACAATGCCTGACACATTTCATAGAACCACCATTAGCAATCATGATTTGGAAATTGTTGAAAACATGGATGTAGCAATGGGTTTCTTGGGCAATGCGGAGATGAATAAAATTTTGGGTGCTTCCACTATCAACCAGAATGATGACCTTTCGGTGCTTGATGTAACTGATTAACTTGAGGGTTTGGGGGGAAGAGAAGCTAGTGAGAGCATTGAGGGAAATGATCGATTCCACTTCAGGAGGGTCAGAGGGAGGGTTTATGTCAGTGATTTATGGTGACTCGAGCACAAGGGGAGTTTCAACATCCTCTTCTAGAGTTTCCTCAGAGATGGCCATAAAAATATTTTGTTCCTTACATTTGTGGCCCGGGAAATATTTTTCATCACAATTATAATAGAGGCCTTTGAGTTGTCATTCAGCCATTTCAACCTTGGTCAAATTTTGGATCTTTAATGGGGCGAAGGGAGTAGTGGGGTTTACTGGTTTAGGGTGAGGGATAAAGGAAGGCTTACGGTTTTGAGAGGAAACAATTTGTTGTGCTTCTTTATCTTTTTTAGTATCCTCCACCCAACTTGTAGGTCCAGCAATGAGGACATGGGCCCAAATCTCCTCCTTGAGGCCACTAATAAAACACTCTCGAAAGAAAGCATCAGTTATGCCCTCTGTTCGAAAAGCCAAGTGCTCAAATGTAGCTATGAAGTCTTCTACTGTTCCTGATTGTTTCAATTTTGTCAAATGGCCCAAATGGTTGGTGTCAGTGTCAAAGTGTTCATAAAGCTCAGTCACAAATTGGATCCAAGCAATATACCCTTAACGGTAAGTTTTTCTCCATTGCCACCATTGGCAACGTTCTTGATCTAGATGGAGAACACCATATCGGAGTTTGACCAAGTCATCTGTAATGTTTTAGAGAGAGAAATAATGTTCCATTTGGGTGACCCAACTAGTGGGGTCCGAGCCATCAAATTTGGTTACATCCACCTGTGGAAGGTGTATGTCCCTTTGAAAGTGATGGGGCTGAAAGCTATGGGAATGGGAAGAAGTTTCACCTTCAGTCTTTGTATGTGCATCAGGAAAAGGGTCATCGGTAGGGATATTTAGTTTGGTGCAGAGTGATGCAAAGATAGATTCAAGATGGGTGTTCAGTTCTTGTTTGACTTCCTCCATTACGGACTGCATGGATGCATTTATGGTGGTATTGATGGATGTATCACGGGAGGCAATAGTAGCACTGAGTTTTTTCACTTCTTTTTGGGTCTCGAGGAAACTAGATTGCAAAGTATTGAAGTGAGACTCCAGTTCTTGGCTACGGGTATGGTCCATGAGGATGGGTGAACTGAAAAGGGAGTGGGCGGGATCAGAATTTTTTGCAGAAAAATGAAATGGATGAATGTGATAAGGGAGAAGAGATGAATCTAATGGAATAGGTCTCAAATAATGGTGAAAAAATTTCCAGACTTTTTTTTTTTTTTAACAGCCGTGGGGTTATACTTCGGTCTGAAGAATGCTACAGTGCTGAAATCCCCAAATTATTAACTAGAAAGAAATGTGTATTTACTTGGCAATCTGAACATAGTTGCGCGGCAATGGATCTGGCCGATTTAATTTGTTTATGTTTATGTTCCCCAAGGGTTAAGTATTCAAGGGTTCTACAGACAAGGGTTTGCCCTGTGCTATAGCTCTTTGATATACGTGAGGGGTCCAACAATAGTACTTGGCCCAATATCTGAGGGCACTAACTAAGGAGAATAGACCATAACCTTAGCTGTACTACCCAACTACCCAGGTACTAGAGAGTATCTTCTTGAGTGATGTTCTTGGTGACACTATAGCAGTCCGACGGCCGATATGTTTATCTAAAGAGGGCTTCAAGAAATCTAGATTGATCCGTACACAGGTGCTGTCTGATGCGCTACCACTTGAACGGTTACCAACAGGGGTTACAAGGGTGGCCAACTGATTTGCGCTTAAGAACCACTTGTATTTCCTGCGTGTATGAATCCCTCAACCGCAGGTTTATGCGCATAACGATAGATCTATGTTGCTTAAAGACGTAGGAATATGTCTCTACCTTGAAAAAAAAATACCCACAATTTCTGCCAAGGAAAATGCTCTGATACAACTTGCAAGATACCAGATATAATAAATACGCAGAACATAAATAAAATGCTAGAAATGGCAGAATAACAGTAATATAACCAGCATAATCTCCATAATAACACATAAATAATATGAGAACAACAACTAAAATAGCACTGTAATTCAGAAAGCAATGTTCACAGGTCTCTTTGAGGGGGCAACCTCCAGTCAAGCAGTGCTTTGTTACAATAATCTCCAAGATAGGGTTTTCACACCCTCGACCCTTATTTATACTAAATATGTCTATTAAGAGAAGCATCTAGAGAAACATCCTTCTAGAAGTAGAAACTTCTATTAGGTCTTCTTACATTTGCCTTATTCTATTTTATTGAAAGGCCTTATTAATATTGACCTTTAT
The DNA here is from genome assembly GCA_032191745.1 of Picea mariana. Lineage (NCBI taxonomy): Eukaryota > Viridiplantae > Streptophyta > Pinopsida > Pinales > Pinaceae > Picea > Picea mariana. The sequence goes on from JASDQU010100888.1 coordinate 17,175, forward strand.
TACATCTAAATACATTGATCTACCTATGTGCAGGTTAGGACCTTAACAACCAAGCAGTTCTGGAGTTCACCAATACCTTCCATGCCTTGCGGACCAAGTTGGGTATCAAAGACTCCAAGCGACATTTGGTTATGAAATACCGTGGGGATCTAAACAGATACATCCAGACTGAAATGGATTTTTTGGACATCTCATCACTTGGTGATGCTTATCGATATGATATTAAAATCGAGCAGAAATTTAAGCACCAGAACAAATAGGATTTCATATCTGTAAATCCGCAACAACCAAAGTATGAGAAAGACATCCCTAACAAACAGTCTCCCAGAAACTAGTCCAAGACACAGGAAAACAAGGGTCATGGGAAGATAAAGAAGGACACCGAAAAATGGTGCGATTTCCACAAAATCCCCTGGCACAACATCGATGAATGTTGCTCAAAACAGTAATTGGTGGTCAATATCAATGACAAGGAACAAAAACCTGATTCAGAATATGATTATGAAAATACTGGTAAAGGAAAGATCATTGATGCAGACCCCACTGCTATTGTCACAACCGCAACAATTCAACCAGAAGAACCAACATATCCCAAAGAGGGGGAGCACCTTTTTAATTCACAGATGTGGATGAAAGGGACCCAACTGCATTTAATTGTTGATAGCAGAAGAGAGAAGAACCTCATCTCAGCAGAGTTCATCAAACTGTTGGGATTGTTGACAACACCACACTCATAGCCATAAAACATCAAGTGGCTTCACCAAGGATGAGATCTCTATGTCAGCCAACAATGTCAACTGTCATACAGCATACATCCCTTCAAGGACAAGGTATTATGTGATATTTCCCCACTGGATGTCTTTGATGTTTTCTTGGGCCAGCCATATATGTGGAAGCACCATGTTGTTTATGAGTCTCGACCCAGTAGTGTTAGTGTTACTTTGGGGGGTCATCTCTACAGAATACCAGAAGTAGCTCTAACTATTGTTCCACCTAAAAAGTGTCACAAGGTAGTATCTCATACTACAAAATTTAGCTTCTTCACAATCACTTCAAAAGGAGAATAGAAGGACACTGCAACCACTACATCCTCGTCGCAAGCACCTTCTATCCAACAGAAGTAGGTCGACAAGGATACAACAAAGAAAAAAGATTCCTTCTGCACACCTTCCTCTCATGTATCTCAACTTGTTGAATAGCCTCAACCTCAACAGGTTCTTGACATACTTCCACAAACTAAGCAGTGTGATGTCTCTAGCAATACAAGCAGCTCATCAAGATGCAGATCCAGTGAATGTGTTTCCCTCTCCCTCGAGAAATCAACGCAATGGAGAAAATTGCTTCCTAAGTAGTTAGTATTGATCCAGGTGAATATCAGTGCCACCCACCTTTTCCGACTGGCTCATGATAGTTTTCTCCCAATTTTGGCAATTTACTATTTTTAGTAGGTTTTAACTTCCGGGGCCATTTTGAGGGCCTAAATAAAGGTTTTTTGAGATAGAGGTTATGAAAGATAACCAAAGGCATCATTGAGCCCCAAAAATGAATTTCCTCGATGATACCTTTCCAACGAAATATCATACGCCTAAAACAGAGATCATATGCAAAAGTTACGACCCCGAGAAGTTGATGTACTAACTTATCCAAACAAGGCCCACATGACTTTTGGCGCTTCATCTCCTAGGGTTAGGTTTTTGGATGTCTAGGGTTTTTGGAATTCCTGTTTATTGTAAAAAGGCCTTTAGAGCCTCACTGTACTCATCTTCTTGTGCATGATAGTAGCCGTCACATCTCTTCTTAGAGATAAGATGCCACCATTCTAGCGAGTCTTTCACTCTATATTTTTACAGTCTCTGTACATTTCTTTCATTAATACAAATCGTGTATTAATGTATATCTATATTTATGGTTGCATCTCTGATATATTTCTGTTATATTCTTGAATATATGCGATATCTCCATGCATTTCTTTATTATATCTCCGATCTCATTTCGTGCCGAAAATAATCTGGATCAGTGGTATTAGAGCAGGTTGTTCTTGATCATTTTTTTCAGTGCATGTCCCTGACGAGGTCCGAGTAGAGCAAGTTGGGTATCGATCTTGTCTCTTGAGTAAAATTACTCTCTCACACCCAGGAAACCCTCAATGGCAGAAGAAAAGAAAAATGACGGAGCAAACGTTCCTATCAGTTTGTTGCTTGAGCAAGCTCTCACGAAATAGAGGGACGAAATGATGGAGAATTTTTCATACATCCTTCAATGCCTAATGATAAAAACATGTGCATCTTCATCAATCGGCCACTTTGGAGGCACCTCACATTTCAAGGTACAAGTTAATTTTGATATTCCTATATTTGAATGATAGATAGATGCAGAAGCCCTAGACAAATGGTTAAATCTTCTAGAATGTTATTTCTCTATTCACAAATTTTCTAACAAAGAAAAGATCACCTTCGCACTCCTTAAATCTCTCCCCCATGTCAATCATTGGTGGGAAACTTATTGGGAGCAGAGTTCCACAGAGGAGTCTTAGATATATGGGGTCGATCCTACTTGGGATTTTTTTTTAGAAGTGGTAAAGGAACAATGTTACCCTATTGGAAACTATGAGGACTAGTACATGAGATGGACCACACTGCGGCAAGAGAGGGGCCAAGCAATTCTGTGGTTCACCAATACCTTCGATACCTTGCACGCCAAGTTCAGTATTAAAGACTCCGAGAAACATTTGGTTATGAAATACCATGGGGCTCTACACAGATACATCTAGACTGAAATGGATTTTTTGGACATCTCATCACTCAGTGCTGCTTATCGATATGCTATTAAAATTGAGCAAAAATTTAAGCACTAGAACAAATGAGATCTCAGATCTGTAAATACGCAACAACCAAAGTATGACAAAGACATCCCTAACAAACGGTCTACTGCAAAACTAGTCCAACACACAGAAAAAGAAGGGTCACAGGAAGACAAAGAAGGACATTGGAAAATTGTGTGATTTCCTCAAAAGACCCTGGCACAACACCGATGAACATCGCTCAAAATAGTCATTGTTGGATGATATCAAAGTCAAGGAGATGAACCCTGATTTTGAGTCCGATTCTGAAAATACTGTTAAAGGACATATCATTGATGCAAACCCCACTATTATTGTCGCAACCAAAACAATTCAACCAAAAGAACCAACAGATCCCAAAGAGGGGGAGTGCCTTTTTCATTCACAAATGTGGGTGAAGTGGACCTCACTGCATTTTATTGTTGATAGAGGAAGCAAGAAAAACCTCATCTTAGCAGAGGTCGTCAAACAGTTGGGATTGTTGATAACACCACACCCGCATCCATACAACATCGGGTGGCTTCGCCAAGGACGAGATCTTCGTGTCAGCCAACAATGTCGATTGTCATACGACATCCATCCCTTCAAGGATGAGGTATTATGTGATGTTTCCCCACTGGATGTCTGTGATGTTCTCTTGAGCCAGCCATATATGTGGAAGTGCCATGCTATTTATGAGTCTTGACCCCATAGTGCCATTGTTACTTTGGGGGTTCATCTCTACAGAATACTAGAGGTAGTTATGAATATTTTTCCACCTAAAAAGTGCCCCAAGGTAGTATCTCATACTGTAAAATTTAGCTTCTTCACAATCCATTCAAAAGGAGAACAGAAGGACACTGCAACCACTACAATCTCTCCCCAAGCACCTTCTATCCAACAGAAGCAGGTCGATAAGGCTGCAAAAAAGTGTAAAGATTTCTTCTGTACATCGTTCTCTCATGTATCTCGACTTGTTGGATAGCCTTAGCCTCAATAGGTTCTTGACATACTTCCACAAACTAAGCAACGCAATGTCTCCGGTAATACAAGCAACTCTCCAAGATGCAGATCCAACAAATGATTTTCCCTCTCCCCCAGGAACTCAATGCAATGGAGACCATTTTTTCTTAAGGGAGTATTTATCTAGGTGGATATCGATGGCCATCCACCTTTTCCCACTGGCTCAAGAAAGTTTTCTGGCAATTCTGGCAATTTACTATTTTTAGCAGGTTTTAACCTCGGGGGCCATTTTGAGGGCATGAATGAAGGTTTTTTGATATATAGGTTCTCAATGATATCCAAAGGCATCAATGAGCCCCGAAAATGAATATCCTTGATGATACCTTTCCAACGAGCTATCATCCACCTAAAATGGAGATCGTATGCAAAAGTTATGAGCCCGGGAAGTTGATGTACTAACTTACCCAAACGGGGACCACATGACTTTTGGTGCTTCATCTCCTAGGGTTCCATTTTTGGATGTCTAGGGTTTTTTTCATTCTTGTTTATTGTAGAAAGTCCTTCAGAGCCTCATTGTACTCATCTTCTTGTGAATGGGAGTAGTCGTCACATCTCTTCTCAGAGATAAGCTGCCACCATTCTAGCGAGTCTTTCACTCTGTATTTTTACAGTCTCTGTACATTTCTTTCATTAATATAAATTGTTTATTAATATATCTCTGTGGTTATGGATGCATCTCTAATATATTTCTATTATATTCTTGAATATCTATGATATCTCTGTTCATTTATTTATTATATCTCCGATCTCATTTTGTGTCGAAAATAATCTGGATCAGTGGTATCAAAGCAGGGTATTCTTGATCATTTTTTTCAGTGCATGTCCTCGACGAGGTATGAGTATAGTTGGGTCTCGAACTTGTCTGTCTTGAGGAAAATCTCCCTCGCACACCCAAGAAACCCTCAATGGTGGAAGAAAATAAAAATGATGGAGCAGACGATCCTATCAGTCTGTTGCTTGACCAAGCTCTCACACGAGAGAGGGAAGAAATGATGGAGAATTTTTCCCACATCCTTCAACGTCTGGTGATAGAAATAGGCGCATATTCATCAAGCGACCACTTTGGAGTCAACTCACCTTTCAAGGTACAAGTTAATTTTGATATTCCTGTATTTGAAGGACAAATAGATGCAAAAGCCCTAAAAAAATGGTTAAATCTGCTAGAAGGTTATTTCTTTGTTCACAAATTTTTCGACAAAGAAAATATCACCTTCACACTCCTTAAAGCTCTCCCCCGTGTCAAACATTAGTGGGAAACTTATTGGGAGCAGAGTTCCACAGAGGAGTCTAAAATATATGGGGTCGATCCCACTTGGGATTTTTTTGTGGATGTAGTAAAGGAACATTATTACCTTGTTGGAAGCTATGAGGACTAGTACATGAGATTGACCACATTGCAGAAAGAGAGGGGCTAAGAAGTTCCAAAGTTCACCAATACCTTCCATACCTTGCACACCAAGCTGGGTATCAAAGACTCCAAGTGACATTTGGTTATGCAATACCGTGGGGCTCTACATAGATACATCCAGACTGAAATGGATTTTATGGACATCTCATCACTTGATGTTGCTTATCGATATGTTGTTACAATCGAGCATAAATTTAAGCACTAAAACAAACGGGATTTCAAATCTGTAAATACGCAACAACCAAAGTATGACAAAGACAACCCTAACAAAGAGTCTCCCAAAAACCAGTCCAAGACAAAGGAAAAGAAGGGTCACGGGAAGACAAAGAAGGACACCATAAATTGGTGTGATTTCCATAACATCCACTGGCATGACACCGATGAATGTCTCGCAAAACAATCATTGGTGGTCGATATCAAAGACAAAGAGTTGAACCCTGATTCAGAATCCAATTATGAAAATACTAGTAAAGGATAGAACATTGACGCAGACCCCACTACTATTTTCGTAACTGCAACAATTCAACCAAAATAACCAATAGATCCCGAAGAGGGGGAGCCCGTTTTTCATTCATAGATGTGGGTGAAGGGGACCCCATTTCATTTTATTGTTCATAGTGGAAGTGAGAAGGACCTCATCTCAATAGAGGTCGTCAAACAGTTGGGATTGTCAACAACAACACACCCACAACCATACAACATCAGCTGGCTTCGCCAAGGATGAGATCTCTATGTTAGCCAACAATGTCGATTTTCATATGACATCCAACCCTTCAAGTACGAGGTATTATGTGATGTTGCCCCACTGGATGTCTATGATGTTCTCTTGGGCCAGCCATATATGTGAAAGCACCATGCTGTTTATGAGTCTCAACCCTGTAGTGTCATTTTTACTTTGGGGGTTCATCTCTACATAATACCATAGGTAGTTTTGACTATTGTTCCACCTAAAATGTGCCGCAAGGTAGTATCTCATACTGCAAAATTTAGCTTCTTCATAATCCATTCAAAAGGAGAACAGAAGGACACTGCAACCACTATAGCCTCGCCCCAATCAGCTTCTATCCAATAGAATAGACTCACCCCAAGCACCTTCATGTATCTTGACTTGTTGAATAGCCTCAACCTCAATAAGTTCTTGACATACTTCCACAAACTGAAGAGCGCGATGTCTCCAACAATACAAGCAACTCACCAAGATGCAGATCCAACAAAAGCTTTTCTCTCTCCACTGGGAACTCAATGCAATGGAGAACATTGCTTCCTAAGGAGGGATGATTAATCCAAGTGGATATCGGTGGCCACCCACCTTTTCTCACTAGCTCAAGACAGTTTTCAGGCAATTTTGGAAATTTACTATGTTTAGCAGGTTTTAACTTCTGGGGCCATTTTAAGGGCCTAAATAAAGGTTTTTTGAGATCGAGATTCTCAATGATAGTCAAAGGAATGATTGATCCTCCAAAATAAATTTGCTCGATGATACCTTTCCAACAATCCATCATACGCTTAAAACGGATATCGTGTGCAAATGTTAGGACCCTAGGAAGTTGATGTACTAACTTACCCAAACGAGGCCCACATGACTTTNTTTTTAGCATTCCTGTTTATTATAAAAAGGCCTTCAGAGCCTCATTGTACACATCTTCTTGTGAATGCAAGTAGCCATCACATCTCTTCTCAGAGATAAGCTACCACCATTCTAGCGAATCTTTCACTCTGTATTTTTACAGTCTCTATACATTTCTTTCATTAATAGAAATTGTGTATTACTCTATCTTTGTGTTTATGGTTGCATCTCTGATATATTTCTGTTATATTCTTGAATATCTCTGATATCTCCATGCATTTCATTATTATATCTCTGATCTCATTTCATGCCAAAAAGAATCCGGATCACATACTTTCTAAACATGAAAAGATTTCTGAGTGATCTTGTTGTTCTTCACGCTTGCCAAACTAAAATTTGAAGGCACATCTATTCGGCGGTAGTTTACCCCTTTCCCTTTTTTCGGTCCAGATGGTCAATTTTACGAACAAAGGTATACTATAGGAACTTTGGTTAGCTAGAAGAGTATTCTCAGGTATAATTTTAACCCTTTTTTGGGCCTGAGGTACTAAATTTATGAAAAAGGAACCCCCATGGAATCCATATTTAAGATCTTTTAAGACTCCTTAAAATTGAAAAGATTGTTGCGTGACCTTGTTCCTTCACACTTGCTAAATTAGTCCAAAAGAACATCCCCCATGGAAACCATAGTTAAGCTATTTTTAAAATCCTTAAAATTGAAAAGATCATTGAGTGACCTTGTTCCTTCACACTCGTTAAATTGGTCCAGAAGAACACACCATATAGAGTCCATAGTTAATCTCTTTTCAAACTCCTTAAAATTGAGTAGATTATCAAGTTATCTTGTCTGTGTCACACTCGTTAAAATGGTTCTGAATAGACGTCTTTTTGGTGCTAGTTTATCCCTTTTTTGAACTGACTAGACTTTTTTCGCAAAAGGTACCCCAGTGGAGTCTTCTTCTACATTTTTTTAGACTCTATAAACATGAAAAAACCGTTGGTATTACCTTCTATGGGCTCGTAAAAAACACATTGAAGGGGGTCTCATCATGTCCTGTTAATCAC
>JASDQU010100888.1:25379-42307 GCA_032191745.1 Picea mariana
AGGGTAACACCATATATTAATCCTTATGGAAGGATAAAACTCCTCAAGCAATCCTTGCTTGTACAATCACAATATTCTTCACTATGTTTCATTACATTGCCTACAGTTCTTTATATAGCTCCCCCTATCTCCTAGGATTCTTCTAGAGAGCCTTCTCACATTTATTACATCCAACTACCATAATGGGTCTTTATTAATATAGCGGACCTAGTCCACCTTACATTGAATGACCACATTCCGATTCATTAAATGACTTCCACTAATAACACATAACTACATTTCCATTGGGCACCTCCCTAGGTACCCCATATTACCTCCCTATGTATACTACATTCCATCCCCCTTCACATGTTTCATCCTCGAAACATGAGAAGAAACTATACAATATGTCCGGTTAAGTAATGTAGCCAACTGGTACCAAGTATGACCATCCATCCATCCCAATGGAAGTCGAACATGATGTCTATCTACTACCTTTCCACCCTTATCTTTCTCTGCATCATGTCTGGGTTTCCATGGGGTTGTTTCTATAGCTTGAGCTCTTCCCATAGTGTCGGTAGTCCTCCATGTACCTCTTGATTAGTTTCCTGTCTGGTACCCTACTGGTGCATAAATGTGTTGATGCAGATACCCTTGCCTTGATGACTTTTGTGTCTCTATATGATGTGAGTGATGATATCAAACAAATATAGGAATTTGTTCTTTTTTCTTTAAATCTGCAACACTTTGTGCCTTTGAGTCAATGACCTCCTTAGCTTCCTGATTATGTCCTTCTTGTAGTTTTTCTTCATCTCCTTCTGTAGACTCTGCCTCTGATTCAACTTTAGACTGGGCAATAACTTCTTTTCTAGCTTCCATGGGTCCATCTTTCTTACTAAGAGACACATCCTGCAATTTGATTTTCTTTTTCTTGTACCACAACTTTAAAAACTTATTTTGCACATCAATATTAATGGTACCCACTGATTTTATCCAAGGATATCCCAAAACAATATCCACTTCATCCATATCCATAGCATAAAAATCTGAATGCAACACATAGTTATCTATGGTAATCTTCAAATATTTAAAAATTTGAACATTTTCACCCTCACCCTTTGTTCTTTGAATATTCATTATTGGAACTTGCAATCTATTAACCAACTGAACATTGATAAAATTATGCATGCAACTACGGTTAATAGAAACAATGATATTTTCTTTATAAATACAACCATGAACCTGTAATATATATTTTTCACATGAAAACAAACTATTGGTTTTCTCTTTATGCTTATTTTCTCCATGAGACCACTTGTCTAAGAATACTTTTTCAGATTCTCCATTGGAGAGTGCTTTCATCTCCTTATAATCAAGCGATTTCCACCAAATGGCAGCATCACCTTGCAATTTGAGATCTACCCAATGGGGATGATTCTCTTCCCATGATGACTTTATTTCTTTAATGAAATATTCAATATGAGGGCCATCAGATTTCCTTGTAAAATACATCTTTCTATGAAAAACCCCAAAAAATAGACCAATAAGTTACGACAATTTTTAAAATCTACAATTTTCAGGGTTTTTTCCGCTGACGGTGGCGCGATATTTTTTCTTATTTTTGTAGAAGTTGGATGCCTAATTTTCCCAAACAAATTACATATCTGATTTCCTCTCACAATTTCACCCAATTTCAAAAAACAAATCATCCTAAACGGAATCCAAGAAGTGAAGTTATGAGCATTTTAAATTCAGTAGTTTTTCAGGGTTTTTCCAAAAAACGTCGTGATTTTCTGCAGTAAGTTATTGTTCTATTTTTTGGGTTTTTCCGTGATGGCTATGGGACTGAAGAGTTCATAGAGTGATTAGATGACTATTTCCTCTCAAACCCTCAAGGGAATTATTGAAGCATTCAAATCCAAATTGTATAACACATTGGATGTTAGATTGCATGACCTTGCAAATGGCCTCAATGATAGTTTTCGTAGTATTCAAGATTCATTGGATAGTATGAAGAATATATTTCTTATGGTGGACATCAGGGATGAATACAATCAAGAAATATATGCTTGGTATGATTTTGAGGCCAATTGTGATGATTGGTATATGGATAGTTGTCATTTCTGGGACGACAACCACTTTCATATTTTATTTGATGACTCTAATCCACCTTCTGTAGAGAGAATCAATGTGAAAAATCGAGAGCCAATGATTATTACCAGTGTCCATCCTGCATATTCTACAGTGGTATTATTCCTTCCAGATTTTGCGACGACCATTTTCCACTATGTGGATGGATCTTCTTATTTGGATCCACATGATAGGTGTCAGTCTTTGGAGCATCATTTTCAGTTGGTTATTGGGTTCCAAAATCTTCCACGGGGAGTTCACATGAGCACTTGGACATGGGACCTGGGCTTACAATGGTGGTTGGAATACTTCAGCATGGTGGCTTTCCTTTCTACATGGGACTTTGGTTCTCCATTCTTCTTCAACAGTATGGTCCACAATTATCCATGGGACCCTGGTATATGGTTGTACATCAAGCATTGAGGAAAACACTTTCATAAGGGAGTTGGAATGTAAGGTAGCTAGAGAGGTAGTGGGGGGGGGCCAGAGGGCCGATAGTGATAATAGTGGAGGTCATTCAATGTAAGGTGGACTAGGTCCACTATGTTATTAAATAAGGCCCACTATGGTAGTTAAATATAATAAATGGGTAATTAGATATAATAAATGTAAGAGGACTTCTTAGAAGGTTCTACTTATAGAAGATTCCTCCTCTAGAATGTTCTTAGGTGATGGTAGCACTATATAAAGGGGTTCAAGCAATGTAATGAGACATAAAGAGAAATATTGTATTTGGAGCGGTAGCTCAATAGGAGGATGCCCCCTCGAAGAGGCAAGTGAACAAGAGAGGATCTCTTCCATAATAGGATCTATTGTATGGTGTTTCCCTACCTCAAGGGTTTGATATAATAAAGTTGTGTTTTTCTATATTGTTCTTCTATATCTATTGTGGTTATTTTATATTCAGTATTTGGTTCTTAACATACCCATGGAGGAATTTTCCCCAAGTGTCCTTTCCCTACACTCGTCTCCTTGCTATGAGAATTAGTATGTTCCTTGCACTTGGAACTAGTATGATTATGACACTCATTCCTCCTTTGTAACGTAACATTATTTTATTCTTTTTCAATATCTTTAAAAATATTGAAAAAAACAAAACAAAATAAAAAATACCCCAAAATGAGGACAGGAAATATATATTCTTTTTTGGCAACAAAATGAGTCGCCCTTGGACAAAGCACATCCTTCTGTTTGTTCATCAATATTTAGGATCTAATGTGACCTTAGGAAGTTGTTCTCACTACATAGAGTTGTGTCTTCCTCCATTTGGTTATTCTTCCAAAAACATGGAGAGTTTGCGTTGCCTCCTAAATCATGAACTTATGTCAATTTCATGCTGCCCAAGTCTGATCAACTTTCATGATTTTGTCCAAGGGAAGTTTCACCCATCCTAAGTCTACAATTCTACAGTTTGTCTCTTGAATTCATGTCTAGCAATCCCGAAAGTCCAATCAAGTCCTTGTTCGAAATCGATGAAGTTCTTTGCCTAATCACAAAGATCTTCTTGTCTATTCCCAATGAGCCATCGAAGCCATCTGGGTAGTGAATTCCTACACTCACATTACACTCCTACCTGAGTTTGAATATATTGAAGTTGTTGCTCGAGCTATGAAGGCCTCATGTCCAGCCATCATGAGTGACTTGCTTCTTGAAGATGGATACTATACATGTATATATTTGATTTTGAGATGTAGATCCACTCTGTATTGTGTGTGTCTACACTTTATATAGTTATATGACATGGATATGCAGTGTATTTGATTGGAAGCCATGATTTATTTCATCCTGAGAATGGGTATGCCTGCCTCAGAGAGACAATTGTTATTTTTTCAGATGGAACCTACCAAACTCTGATCCCGGGCTCACTCACTTGGTACATTGTTGAATATTTTGTAACGTGTTTTGGCCATCAGATGCTCTTATGACCTCACACATTAGGGGTCATCTATTATAACCCTAAATTTCTCCATACATGCATACCTAGAACTTGGCCCTCTTATTTGCTATTTTTTCCAAACCATCATTGAGTTGCTCTTCTAAAAAAACATTTTTTTGAAAATGTACACACCCTTCTTTACTACAGCCCACTTACATACTCAGGTTGCTCCACTACAAACCGTTTACATACTTAGGCTAATGCACGACAACCTGCGTACATACTCAGGCTGATGCACTACAACCCGCTTACATACTAAGGTTGCTTCACTACAACCTGCATACATACTCAGGCTACTCCACTACAACTCATGTATGTACTCAGGCTGCTCCACTACAACCCGCGTACATACTCAGGATGCTCCACTACAACTCGCGTATACCTCCAAAAAGTTGCAAAAATTAAAAAGTCACAAAAATTAAAAATTTGCAAGGAATTTGTTGAGATTACGGGCTATTGGGTAGTTTCCCAGCTAATCCATCACCCATAGCCCGTCACTCAACCGAATAACCATACTTTTATCATATAAAAGGAGGTGTTGGAATCTCATTCCTAAGCGAATAATAAGAACAATGAAACTTTACCCATTTCACATTCCCTCCTTTCCCTAAATAATTGCAACCACCTTGTGAGATTTGCATCAGAATTTCCCATTCTTGCCTTTTTCCTCCATCATAAGCCTATGCCATTTCCCTAGAATAAGTGTGAGAGGAAAATGATACTTGGAAGCACAGCTGGAGCTTAGTGAAGAGGATATTGGACCAGGTTCATGGAGCAGTCGTCGACCTTTGTTGTAAGTAAACATTGTGATATCAATAAAAGAAATACTTTTCATGTCCCGAAATATGATGTGTCAAATATTTGTATTTGATTTATGTTTTATTCTAACATCTAACCCATGATTTATATATGACATGCATGTTTTGTGGTTTCATTTTTATTTGTTTGTGAATGTAGGTCAGCCTTGGGAGGAGGCTTGTAGACATCGGACCTATCGAACGCGAGAGGATCGACACCAGACGTGGAGTAAAAGGCAAAGTTACCCGATCTTTTCATTTTGTCTTTCATGTATGAATGTGGGGTATGTTTGGGGTAGTTCGAAAGGTAGGATACTTTTAGACGGTTAGATCTACCTACATGTTGATCTCTAGTGTAGTCCATACGGGGGTTTTCCTACTAAATCTTTGTATTATTACCTAGAGGAGGATGTTGGCACTCTAGTTATTGAGAGTTACTTCCATTGTAGATGAGAGTTGAGAGCTACTGAGAAGCAGTTTATGAACACATGTATATGTCAGTTGAATGAATATAGCAAAGGAGCATTGTCCCAAATGCGTGGTGTTGTCGTGTCTATCTTAATGAATGAATGGTAGACTTTCTATTTATTTGAAATTTTCTTTTATTTCTTGTTCTTGTGTTTATGTATGCATTTACATGGTTGAATGTATTAATTTGTGAAGCTTTAGATAATTTTCAATTGTTTATCTTCTACGCGCAACTGTTAGAGAAAGATTTGCCTCACCCTACGAAATCTTGTAAAGAGGACCTTATTCCATTCCCCCATGCAGACTTACTTTCCCTAATTCATAAATCTAGAGTTAAAATAAATGTTTTTGCACTTCTATGCACCTTGAAAGATATACAACAAGCGTATACACTAGATACTCCACTACAGCCCCTGTACATCGGGATTTGTGCCAAAAAATAAGATTTAAATGTCAGGTTTCCATGTCATGATAAGAGATATCTGACCCTTGGCCTTCCATATATTGGAAACATTTTGAATCAACCCTTCAGTTGCATTTTGAAGGCTATAAAGAATCCAATTTCGAGCTAGGGAAAAGAGGGGAGAACTCAACTTTGAGAGCAAAGTTGCTCTGGAGAAATTATTACTTAATTATTGAGTCTACATTCCTTTGTCCTTTAAGTATTAACACATTGTTCAACCCCCAAGCTCTTCCCTGGTTAATGGAGAACCTCTTTGTATCCATTATATGAGCTTTCCTTTTGTGGAGGATTTAAGTGGTGGAGGTCCAGTTGGAAGGAACTCGGTTTCTTGGTTCCGAACCGTGCCGACATGAAAGTCTATAATATTTTCACTTCTGCTGATCATTTATTAATAGAAATAAGATTTTCCCATCCAATTGATATCTTGCAAATATATGTGTTATGTTCCATGGGCATGTTTGTTTTGTATATTAATGGATTATGCTATCTAATGTGCTAACCTATTATAACATCACTATATACTTCCTATGTTTGTTTGTTGAGAACTTTTTGTAGGTAGAAAGCTTTGGGTCGAAGTGCTCAACGATGGACATCATCAAACATTTGCAAGAGGTAGGCCTCTTTATTAATTCTCTTGCACATTAGTTTATATAGCATATTCTAGAATTGAGTCGATTTCTACAGTCATACTTGTCTGTTGTGGTTCACCCTAGCCATAGAGAGATTTTCCTTGTAACAACAAGTGCAAGTATACACAATGTCTGCAAGGAGTGCGTTGAGAGAGTTTGTTTCAACTCGCGGGATCATAAGAGATAATGTGAAATTTATATGTGCAAGGAATGCATAACGTCAGCAAGGTGTGCATGCCAGAGTCCATTTTGACTCAGAAAATTCTCGAGAGATAGCTTGAAAAAATTCATCCGCAAGGAGTGCGTTACAGAGCCTCTTGACTCAAAATTTCATAAGGGTTAGCATAAGTTGTCCACAAAAAGGCTAATTTGTAGAGGAAGACCTGTTGCAAGACATGCATAGGCTTAAATTTCACTAAGTGTCAAAAAGTGTATCCTAAGAAGGCAAGAGTTTGAGGAGGAACAAATGTCAAGAGGAAGAGTGGCGAGAAATATTCAAAGGGAGGAGTCCTTTGAGGTTTCCCATAACCAACAAAGTGAGATCCTTCCAGGAGGGATTTGAATCATTCTAGATGATCAGATCTGGGAAAAGTTGCACGGAGGCTAGTCGCGAGGTTTTTCGGCATTTCGAAATTTAGAGCATTTTGAAATGTTGAGAAATGGGGTCACTGAAGTCGCAAAATCGTGAGGCAAATATTAACTATTGGCTACAAGGAGACACGTGGCAGCAGATTCGAAAATCTGGGAGTTAGAGGTCTGGAGAAGTGGTGTTTAGGGTAAGTGAAATTTTGCAAAGTCACAAAACTTGAAGTATAGTTGGACCATTATATCCTGTAAGACACATGGCAGAGATCCGTGAACTCAAAGAAAGGTGTTTCAAGAAGAAACATAGTAGGAGGTTGCAATATCATCGAATCCCAAAGTGGTGAAGGGATTGGCATGAGGTGATAGCTCACGTTCATAGAGGGGAAAGAGTCTAGTGTGAGACTAGTACTCACAAATCGATGTTGTCAAGTGCTGGATAGTGGAGTTGCAGGTAGTCTGAACTTGCAGGAGACATCAAGGGGACCTGTGTGTGAATTAATTGTTAAGGGTGTTTTGAAGGCCCGAAGAACCAATTTGGTTCAAGGAATTTGGAGATCCAAGATCAGAAGGTTGCATAATCCCCAATAGGGAAGGGGGTCTATGCACCACGATTGTAACATGCCATCTTCTAGCCATAATCCTGGGTCACTGATGGTAATAATTGTTTGGTATAATTTGATTTGAAAAAAAACAATTGCATTGTGCTTAGTAATATCATCAATGTACTAATGTTAAATATTTTTGAAATTAGGATTTTGATTATGAGCGACCTACTTATCATCTTCCATTGCACCCCACTACAATTTAAAATCAAGATAAGGCTACACTAAGTGCACAACTCTGAGAGGAAGCATACAAAGAATGGTTGAATAAACCACCTATTCAATTCCCACTATGTTCATATTCACCAATTAGGAATGACTACAACAATAGTAGTTCTTCAAAAGTTGATAATGGAGTCAATGAAATAGAGGTTGGTATGGGTGATTATTTACAGTATATAAATTCCATGGATACAATGTTTTCAAATGCATTCTATAATGATGAGCGAGGGAATGATGCTCATTTCATTGACACCTTTTTCGAAAGCCTGAAATTTGTTTCCACCACCCCTCTCTTTGGAACTAGCCGGTCAAAGTCTACCCAGTTGGAGACAAAAATGTTATTGTACAACTTGAAATAAAATTTTGGCATGTCAAACACATGTTTCTTGGAAATATTCAGGTAAATGACCATCATTAAGTCCCTCATATTTTGAGAAATCTTGTCACACAATCAACATTAAAAATGATCGATTTTATGAACATTAAATGACACTGTACATTTCTATTTTCCACTAACTACAGGTTATTCAAAGACAAGGTTCTTTGGAGTGATAATGTCTTTCCTAGTAGCTATGAAGATGAAAATCAAATGTTGAAAATATTGAGTGTTAAGTACATATCATATCATGCATGTCTGAATGATCATATTCTATATAGATGAGAATATGTAAGTAAAGAGATATGTACACAATGTGGACATGATAGGTATCATAAATCAAATAAAAAGGGTAAATCACATGGTCCTGCTCACAAGATATTGAGACACATAAGGGTTGCCTCTTTCGAGCCAAGCAAACGTAGGCTTGACACCAGCTAATCTCTTCTCTCTTAATGATTTGCTCATAATCACCCTTGATTTTAGGTCTAACTCTCCTTCGGACCCTCTAGGCTACCTTCTTCCTCCTTCTTATAAAGACTCTCTATTTGCTCCAAGAGCTTAGCCAATGAAACCCCCAAACTTATAAGTAGGCGGAGGCCCCGGTGCAAGGGCATACCAGAGAGAAACATTCTGAAAGGTTCTAGTTTCTGAACAAGAATCTCCATTTGAAATTCCCGATGAAGCCCACCAACCTTTAGACGCTTGACTAGCGATTTCTCCCTTTTTCATCATACCCATGCGAAATATTTAGAGGGAGAACCACGCCAGAGATCAAGCAAGGGCGCTCCCTCGCTCCTTCCGACCAAAGAATATAACCGGTACCGTGGCCAACTACGCCCTAACTGAATGGGATCCATTGAGCTTGTATCTATAGGTATTGATGGAATAGCTTCTTTCTGAAATCCAATAACCGCTTAGCTTCGATCAGATTTTATTGCTGGAATGGCCTATATATAACCTTGTTGTAACGCCGTGATGTTAAGTGGGTCCTGGTCATACGCACATCACTTGGATGCCTATAATCCCAAGGATTTAAAGGCTCCTTTTTTAAAAGAATTAGCTATGTTGTAGGGATAGAATGCCTCGCATAGAAGTCAGTCAAGAATTATGTGAATCTAAATAGATTCAATAGCCATGAAGCATATAGAGGATGCATGGCTCAAAAAATTCAAGGATTAAGTACGAAGACTACGACTCATCATATCCATGGATGGAGTCAACCCATATTCCCTCCAAAACGCCAACTATTCTTTTTGGCCTATAGTAGTGATCAATAACAATATCCCCCCATGGTTGTCCATGAAGAATGGACATCTTATGTTGGCTCTTATAGTCCCTGGTAGAAGAAAAGTGAATAATATGGATGTCTACCTATAACCATTGGTATATGAAATGTAGGAATTATATGAAGGGATACATGTATACGATGTATCAAGAACCATCACAACAAAGAGAAGATTTACATGGTATGGAGTATGTTCTTACACTACACATGATTATCCAATATTAGGAGTTTTGTCTCGTAAATCATGTGTTTATTGATTTGTTTATATATGTAACAATTTGATTTGGCATATTTAATTCACTATGATTGCTCTGATATTATACGCTAACATTCTCTGTATACATTAATAATTTTTTTGGTCTTGTAACAAAAGGATACCATGGATGAAAATGGTGTCGACCTTCTCTGAAGTCTACGTGGTCCAAACTCCTACAAAAGCCACTGTACGACTCTTCCAAGGTATTCCTCCCAAGACAATACCCTTAAGAAAGAGAGGCACCCGCTTTCAATGGTAAACTGAAGAGATATGAAAGGCTTGCAATAATGACACCAACATAATGGATTAGCACATATGAGAGAGAGAATGAGAAGGAAATTACACAAATGTTCGATTGAAATGGGGATCCTATGTTCGATGATCCAAAATTATTTGACACCTATGTTGAGAAATTTCCCATTGGGATGAAAAGGAAATTTGTCTTTTATGATCTCCCATATTGGGAGCATATTACGATTGTCCACTTACTACATCCCATGCATATATTTAAAAATGTTTCATCCTCTTTATGGAGGTATATATCATCAAAATAAAGTGACAGATTAGATGTTAGGAGAGATATTATTTCTTCAAAAACTAAAAAGAAACATTGGACAAGGAAATAAAGTAGAGGAGAGGTTGGTCCCTCTTTGTATTTCAAAGAAGGTGATGTCCCATGGATTTTGAAGAAAACTAATCTTTCTTTGGAAAATGAAGTTATATTGAGTGTGAAGGTTACTTCTTTATATGGGTCTTCACTACGACACAACTTAATTGTGGAACATAATTTGTTGGGGTTAAAATCACATGACCATTTGATTTGTAATATCCTCAAATTTTAGATAATTAAATTCTATGTTGAATTTTGAAATAAATTTTCATTTTTTGAAAATTTGAATTTGGAAATTATTTGCAATTTATGGAAAATACGAACTTGGAATTTTAGATTATGTAATTAATTATTTGATGATTTTAGGGAAGATATTTGACTTTCCCAACTGTCCTATTTTATTGGACACATGTATGAGACAAATTTTTTAATAAATTTAATCTTGGAAGAAAAATGGAACATCTGGGTTAAAAATAGTTGACCATGGCTCCATGAGTGGGGAATAGGTTTGAGTTACCTCGAGGATGATTTTTAAAACTGGAAAAAGTGGAATTTGACGACTAGCAGCCCCTAAAAATAAGGGATTTGTAAAGATATGAATTTCTCCAAGGAGGGAATGAAAGACCTAGGCTCAAGAATGTGTATATATATATATACAACATATGTTGGAGGCAGGACGATGCTTAGTATGTTGGGAATGGAGAACTGTTTTTTTTTATGAGCATTGTTAGTATTTCATAGAGAATGCAATATGATATTAAAAGATTATTCTGCAGATAAGCATGATTCCTAGATGGAGGAAATAATTCACAAAGATTAAGAATTGAAAGTATATATATATATATATATATATATATATATATATATATATAGAAATTGACTCATAAAGACATTCTTTTATACACATAAATTTCCATAGAGAATGCAAGGTTGTTCAGATGGAGGATATAAGTCCACAGGATGCATACTATATTTGCAAAGAAACTAATGGATATGGTGCTTATACCTAGAGTATTGTCTCACAGAAAACACGAGCTACTTGGACATAAGATAATTTTTGCAAGAAGGAATTCACACAGAGAAACACCATAAAACAAGCCCTAAACAATAGAAGAACCCTTATAAAAATTTTTGAAGAAGGGTAATATAGTACTTACCATACCTATGGAGATACTTCATAGATCTAAAGGCCATAATAGATTCAAACATCGTAACAGAGTCGAATGCCAATGTCGAAGGAGAGGGGTAAACAAAGAAATGAAGAATAGATAAAGAACGAGAATCAAGAGATTAGTTACAGAAGAGTAATGTCACCTCAGACTTCTTAGTGATGGGAGGAGCATCAAGTATGCCACCCCACTCCTTGCCATGTGGGTTGTCCGAAGTGTCGAGGCCATAGTGGGTGTTTCATATAGTGGCAGGGCTAGAGGGTACTAGGAGGATCAATCCACCATTAATGGATGTGAACTATTTTTAAATTCCAAGACCAAACATCAGTCGACGTTCATATTTGACCTGGCTTCCACATTTACTTTCGTTTCAAACTATTTTGAATGATGAATGGACAGGTAACCCAATGTTGGATCGATAATAACTTACCCTGGTATAACTTATTTCTTAGACTATACGACATGCCATATGTTACTCTCACTTACTACTATGGAACATGCTTAGTAGGGGGACAATTATACCCTAGCACGTGGACTATGAACTAGAGTGGTTGCCATATTATAGTCATAGTCCTTAATCCAAGTCTCAACTTATGTAATATGGATTTTTTTGCATAGCATAAGTTACAATAGTGGGATGGGATATTGTTATAATTTTTTAGTAAGGTTAGCATGGGTTCGATGAAAACCCCAACATTGTTTTGTAATCAAAGATTATACTAGACCTAGATAGTCCTAGTATCCTCATAACATTAATCAGAGTTAGAAACTTGAATGCAGTAGCAAGAAGAATAGATTTTAAGTAAAAAAAATGAGATTACTATGGCATGTTTTAATGGATAGTAGAAATAAGTTATAATTGGGCACTAAACCTCATACAAGAGGTTAATCTAGTAGAGAAACCCTTTTATGTGCATAAACAATGACGCATATTTATAAGGAATATTTTGTATGTCACGACAGTTTTTAGTTGTTTTCCCCTAATCAGTTTTCTTTTATTTTTAGTTAAATTTGGGGTATGTTACATATGGTATCAGAGTTGTAGGTTACAATGCTTGGACCTTAAGGCAACACTAGAATTCAATTTTTTTTTTTTGTTTCCTTGAAGAAAATATAACAAACACATTCATTGTTACAAACAGAAGAACAATTTTTCTATTGTGAAAATGTCAACACATAGTGAAGAAGAAAACGTACCTAAAAGGAATCCAAATCAAGGGATTCCTAAAGACCCTGATCATAACAATGAAAGGAGTTCAACTACCGAGGTTTTGGAAACAATGAATAACCTTATTGCGGAATTACAAGTGTTTAAAGAAGATAATGAAAAGCTAAAGAAAGCAAAATAAGACCAACTGGAAACAAACCAAACACTACTACACATTATAGTAACAAAGAAGAGTCCCAAGGACAATGAAAAATAGGAGGAGGTCAACAAAAAGACTTATAAAAATTATGGTCATGAAGCAGAAAAAGAGGGTAGTTCTTTTGAAGAAACACACATGATAGAAAACAAATCATCTACATGAAGAAAGAAAAACAAGTAAATCATCTGGAAGGTGGATTCAAGAAAATAAAACCCTCCACCTTTGATGGAGAATCAAATACTGGGGAAATATTTCCATATTTATAACTACTCTTATAATATGAGAGTCAAAATGGCCATTTACAACTTAAATGGAAAATTTAGTATCTGGTGGCAAGACCTAAAATTAGCCAAATGATTGAAAGAAAAACGAATGGAATGGTCATATTTCAAAAAGTGTTTGAAGAAGTCGTAATTATCAAAAAGTTATTATGAAAGAAAAACTAAGGAATTATATGAACTGGGACTAGGAAAAATGGCCATGGAAAATTTGATAAATACAGTTATAGATCCATTGAGGTTTGTACCATAAATCAAAGAAGACAAAGTCAATATACAAAGGTTCTTGAGCTATCTACCACAGTCGTACAAGGAAATAATTGAATTTGACAATCCCATCTCTTTAAATGAAGTGTTTATAAATGCTCATATGTGTTATGATCAGTAGAAACGGAGCTCTAAAATTCCCAAATCATGGAAAGAAAAGAAACATGATAGATTGAATCAGCGTAAGAAATGATTCCAACTAACCCCTTTTCGTAATATGGTGAAAGGTTTCCAAAGGAAATATTACCATTCAAATACGTAGAATTCCCAAGGGGGGATTAGACCAGTTAACCTGGGAGTCAAGAAGGTTGGGTAAAGTCCTAGAGAACCATTGAAGTGTTGGGAATGTGGAGAACCTCACTTGATGAGTAATTTTCCATGCTTAAATCCAACAATGAGAAATTTAGTCCATAACGTTCAAGAGGCTTTGACGGTCAAAGATGTTGGTAGAAGCGTGCATAAAATTAATGCATCTCTGGATGGAAGACCTGAAGATCATCAATCCACTATTGTGGAAGTGGAAGGTAAACTTTATTCCCACAATGTCTCTATACTAATTGACCCAGGAGCTAGTCTAAGTTATATTACTCCCGCTTTAGCTGAATTAAAAAAGATAAAGAAAGTAAAGCATGCTAAGTCCTGGTTAGTGTAGTTAGCAATAGGGACCAAAAGAAGAGTAACATATTTTATTTTTGATTGTGAACTAAGAATAGATGGTCAAAGTACAAAGTTAAATCTGAGCATTTTACTTTTGGGATCTTACGATTTAATCATTGGAATAGATTGGTTAGAGAAACATAAAGTGATATTAAACTGTTAAGAAAAGTCATTTGTGTACATAGATGAAAATGATAGAGTTAGGATGGTACAAGGGATCAGAAAACTAGTTTAGATTAGGAAAATATCATCCATGTAGTTTAATAAATGTATGAACAAAGGTTGTCAAATTTATGTTGTACATGTAACTAACCTCCTAGGGGAAGAAAGCAAGCCAACTCTAGAAGACTTTATAGTCCTACGTGGGTTCAGAGATATAATTGTAGATGAAATACAAGAACTACCTCCAAGGAGAGAGATAGATTTTTCTATCGATCTACTACCTAGATCTGCCTCGATACCTAAGGCGGCTTTGTAACGATCCTCCTTGTTATGATGACAACCTCTTATAACAAGTGCAATTTTTTTTTTTTGGTTTTCTTTTTAAAAAGTGTGTACGCGTGTGTACAGGGGAAACAACACATTCGAATCTGTGTCGCCAGCCGACGATGAACAAGACGCAATCACGATAAACACAACAAGATGACATCATATGCACATCAAGTAACTGCATGCCTTTAACAAAGATCAAATGACAATAAGTAAGACTGACTAATAAATACGACTGACTTCTTGCCCGTCCTACCCTGCAATGGTTAGGACCTCCAAGACACATAAGCAATGCTCAAGCCCAGGTTCCCATCGATTTTAACCATTTAAGGTCTCAGGGCTAGCGACTGTTCTGAGGAACATGGAGGTGTCTACATCCCTCCCGACACAAGTAGACCAAGCGGCAAGGATTGCAACCAAGTACAACGAAAATAAACAACAGACTACAATCTATAAGAGTCTTAAGGTCATTCCATGGCGCAACTTTAGATCATAAATCGTCATCAAGATACCCTCTAAAAAAACATTAAAGGAACCTTATTGTACAAGTCTGACTTCTACTGGTTTAACATTTAACAAGATAATTAGTCACTGGTTATAATTGCAAACATAATGAATAGTTATAATTGTCATTTAACGCCATACTCAACATTTAATATTTTAATGATGAATCAATAATTAACAACATATCCTACATCATCTTCTACAATCATGTAAAATTTATATTAACATTTATCCAATGATCTAAACTTATAATTAGATAGACAAAGATTATGAATCAATAATCGTCTCATTCTACGTGATGATCATAACTCCATAATGAACGCAATAGTCCAAATATTTTATCGCGAGCACATAAGTAACATTAACATTAATTGAATGATCTAAATGTACTAATCGATAAAGTAACCTTAACATTATCATCTAAATGTATAAATGATCTGAAGGTATAAATGTATAAAGTAACATTAGCATTAGCTTAAATGATGGCAATTGTTTTAAGAAGACCTTCAGAAGTATTTTTATCTCCTTTTAACAACAAGTTACAAGGACCAAATATATTTAATTAAAAATATCGAGTTTCTTACAAAAAGGGAACAATAGAACTACTCATTTATATCAATAGTAGAACAAATGATAAAATTATACAACAAATAATTGAAAATGCTTATTCGCCAATAATACAAGAACCATCATTTATGTGCAACTCTAATTCACAACAATAATTCATTTAGGTGAAGGTATACCTCCCACCACCTGAAGCTACTCACATGATTACGCATTATTGACAAGCTAACTAGATTGTCTAGATCAGGATTCAACCATAATTTACAATCAAGATAATAAAGGTCACCAATCTAGCAAGTAAATTAAGCAACCATTGAACTAGGAGGCTACCTTCAATAAACCAAGGAGCAACAAGTAAATAAGATAGTTAATAACATGACACTTAAAATTGGATAGCTGACATTTGGGGTAAGGTAAAAAAAAAAATAGGGCGCAAGGACGGAAGCGGTGATCAGGCCTTTAGTGAAGGAAATTTCAAAGGTAACTAGGTGATCCTCAGGATCCTAGAAGGCAGTCAAGAAAATAATACACAGTAGACACACGTCACCCTTTTTACTATTAACAAAAGATTACTTTAGTTCCCAAAATTTACATACACTTCACATTCACAAATTACCARCATGAAAGGATAAAGGGATTTGCCCGAACTTAAATAATTTAGWTGTTTTTCCCCAATACTCTGTTACCAGGTGGATGAACGGGTTAGGTAAGTTATTTACTCATTCAGTTGGGTCCATAACTCTACCAATTGTCTCATAATGGAAATTCTGTCGAACTTTAGGGTTACTGCCAGCCACAAAGGAATTTTACAATCCGCTGACACATGGATCTCGTTAAACCCGTGACCCTCTCTCTCTGTCAGTGTAAAAATCATGGTGACTATCAAATGGACACAGTCCTGTCGCTAGCTCTGAATTAGTAAAAAAAGGGGGCATACCCTGGCAGGGAGATTGGTACAGGTGCTATCTGTTGCAACTAGATAGCGCATCCACGCTCTGGTAGAGGTAAAATTATATGATTTCAATCAAATGTGCATGGTGAACAGGTTAAGGGTTGAACATTGCTGGCAGGGGCGATCTCTTTTACAGTTACAAAGGAAGGTCAACCAGAGTTCTGGTGTGAAGGGCAGGGGCTATTCTGTTATTATTTTTATAAAGATGGAAGGGCGGGAGGATAGGAATTCAATCAGTTTGGTTCAGGCTTAAGATAGGTGGCAACAACCCCACAGGTGGTAAGATTTACAGTGCCACAAAAAAGGGATGCAAATTACAATCGAACGCCAGTACACCCTG
>JASDQU010100888.1:52597-64382 GCA_032191745.1 Picea mariana
TTCCTCTTTACAATTTAAAACCACGGATTTTAATTAAATTATTCCTCTCTTCATTTTACCCTCTAAATTTAAGAAGACTAAAACTATTACTTAAATGGGTTTTAGTTTATATCTTTATTTTTATTTTTATAGGGTCTTTTTCTTAAGGCTAAACAAAATTTTACCCTAGAGAAGTTTTAGACTTAAGTTTAGATTCTGAACTGGGTGAAAATTATTTAGGGAAGTCATTTTAAGAATTTATTAAGGTGTTAAATGTATTAGGGCCATCTAGGTTTGTTCATTCCTCAACATCAATGCGATGTGCCCTTCAGGACGCACCATGTGCTCCAAGGGTGCCACTCACCTCAATTGTTTCTTTTGCGCGACGTGCCCTTCAAGATGCACCACATTCTCCAAGAGTGCAACTCGCTAACTTGTGTTTCTTTCACGCGACGTGCCCTTCAAGATGCACCACGTGCTCCAAGGGTGCCACTTGCCAACTTGACTGATTGGTAGACATCTATAACCCCTGGAGTCAACACTCCGCCAAGTGAACTTGTGGGAGACTAAGGTCTCTAAGGAATAAGGCCCCCACCTTATTGCACGCCCTTTAGAATCATCGTGAGCGACTGTCGCAGTCTTCCCTCATGGCATCATGGATCCTCTCGAACTAGGTAATCATTAACCTACAGTTCGAGCCATGGCGGGAGTGCTAGTAGGCTGTGGCAGGGATGTTGTCCACACCTCTCCCTCAACCTCTCTGGAAATCATGTGTGGCCCCTTTACTCCATATGTGAGTCTAGTTGGCAAGCTATCGTCAACCTGCATAATCAACAATCGTGTCAGAACATGTTCACATCAATCATCAAATCAATGAATATCACAGTAAATAAATCAACCCAAATAGCACACTCCCTGACTCAATCTGGAGTCCAAGGGGTTCCATCGATGCCTCTGCATCCTCAAGGTCCAAAACCCCTGCACACTCAATAAAACTGAGTCAATAGCACCTGTCTATGTCAAGGCAGTAAAACATCATGTAATCTATCATAATGCATCATAATCAAGGACAAGAGTTTTAATATCGCAAAAGTCTAGATCACTTGCAAGCAAGTGTCCTCAAAGAATAAGTTTTCTCTGTGCGCCAGAGCAGGATGTCACAACCTTACAAAATGAGCCTACCTGAATTAATAGAAATGAAACTCTAGTTACAAGAACTACAGGATAAGGAATATATCAAACCAAGTGTTTCACCTTAGGGAGCACCAGTTGTCTTCATCAAGAAGAAACATGGGAATTTAATACTGTGTATTGACTATCGACAAATGAATAAAATGACAATTAAGAATAAGTATCCCTTACCCAGAATTAATGACCTCTTTGACCAAGTTGGAGGAGAAAAGATATTTTCTAAACTAGATTTAAGTTTTGGTTGTTAGTAAGTTAGAATAAAGGATGAAGATGTAAATAAAACAACTTTTAGAACATGTTACAGACACTATTAGTTTTTTTTAATCCCATTCATTCTTACTAACACACCATCAACCTTTGTGTGCTTGATGAATAGTAGATTCAACCAATATCTGGATAAATTTGTGCTGGTTTTTATCATTGATATTCTAATTTACTAAAAAATAGAAGAATAACATGAAGATCGTCTGAAAATCGTATTGTAGACTTTAAGGGAACATAAGTTGTATGCTAAGTTTGATAAGTGTGATTTATTCCAAAGAAAGATACAGTACTTAGGACACGTAATATCCAAAGATGGTATTGTTATTGATCCAAAAAAGATAAAATCGATTATGGAATGGCCTATGCCTAAGGATGTAGCAAACATCATATCATTTATGGGAATTACCAATTATTACCAAAGATTTATGGAAGGATTTTCCAAGATCGCATATCCAATTACCTCTCTACAGAAAAAGGGAATAAAATTCACTTGGTCACAAAAGTGTCGGGACAAATTTGATAAATTAAAAAGACTGTTAACTACAATAGCTATCTAAAGGTAGTGGATCTCGATAAAGATTTTATAGTTTCTGTGGATGCAAGCAAAGATGGATTAAGAGGTGTATTGACACAAGATGGGCAGGTCATCTATTATTAATCTCATAAACTGAAGAAGCATGAACATAATTATGTGACACACGATTTGGAATTAGCAGTCATAATTCATGATTTAAAAATGTGGTGACATTATTTAATGGGAAGTAATTTCCCGCTATTAACCAACAACAGTGGTGTAAAGTATTTATTCATTCAACCAAATTTCAATAGAAGGAAATCAAGATGGCCAACATTTTTAAGAAAATTTGATTTCGAGGTACAACACATCAAAGATAAGGAAAAAAAAGTCACAGATCCACTAAGTCAGAGGAATAAAGGACTCTATGAAATAAACATCAGCAAATAAGAACAATATATCGAACAGAGAAATAAAATTGCAAGAAGTAATGACGAAAATTACATGAAAACAACAACAAAATTGTAAGGAAATGATGAAAAACTGAACAAAACATATCTAAGTTTAAACAAAAATGGACTCTTAAGGTTCAAAAACCAACTATATGTACCAAATTCTGTTGATTTAAAGACAATAATCTTGACGAACTGCACAAAAAACCATATTCTGGTCACCCAGGATACCAGAAAACTTTAACAGCCCTAAGAAAATTGTTTTATTGGCCTAACATGAAGAATGAAATAGCTGAACATTTGTCTTAATGCTTAGATTGTCAAGAGGTAAAGGCTGAACATCATCATCCAATAGGTTTGTTACAACCTCTACCTATAACAGAATGGAAATGGGAGATTATCTTAATGGACTTCATCACAGATTTTCCTAAGACTCAAAGACAAAATGACTTGATTATGGTAGTAATTGATAAACTAAGAAAAATTGCACATTTTATACTTGTTAAATCTACTTATAAAGCGATTAATATCGTTGAAATTTTTATGAAAGAAATATTTAGATTACATGGAATTCCTAAGATGATGGTTTCAATTAGAGATGTCAAACTCAAATCAAATTCTAGAAAGTAATTGTTTGCAGGATTGGGTACTAATATGAATTTTGGCACAATGCTACCATCCACAAATGGATGGGAAAATAGAATGGACAAACTAGATTATCAAATACATGTTGAGAATGTATGGAAGGACAAAATAAACTAAGTGGGGGGAGTACCTCTAGTTAGTTGAATTTTTTTACAACAACAACTATCAGACATCAACTAAGATGAGTCCCTTCAAAGAACTATACGGGAGGAAATGCACAACTCCGATTAGCTGGGACAATCCAATTGACAGGATTATGGTAGGGTCGAAAATGCTTTGGGAAATGGAGAGAATGGTAAAAAGAATAAATAAGAACCTAAAAGAGGCCCAAGATCGATAGAAAAGATATGCCGATTTAAAAAGAAGACATCAAGAATTTCAAATCAGGGACCATGTATATCTAAAAGTCAAAGAAAGAAGGAGTTCTCTAAAGCTAGGAAGTTGTTCAAAGTTGGCACCAAGATTTTGTGACCCCTCTAAGATTTTAACTCAAATCGGACCCGTGGCGTATCAACTAGCACTTCCTACAAATTTAAAATTTCATAATTTTTTTAATGTTTCATTACTAAAAAGTTATATTCATGAACCTACTCAGATCATTGATTGGAACATGGTGCAGGTGGAACCAGAAGGTTATTTCCAAGAGGAACCTCTGCACATTCTGGATAGAAAAGAAACATTACTACAAAACAGATCCATCACCCAGGTAAAAGTGCAATCATAGATAATTAAATCCTATGTTGAATTTGGAAATAAATTTCGATATTTGGAAAATTCAAATTTGGAAATTATTTTCAATTTATGAAAATTCCAAACTTGGAATTTTGGATTATGTAATTAATTATTTGATGATTGTTGCAAAGAGATTTGACTTTCCCAACTGTCCTCTATTATTGGACACATGTATGAGACACAAATTTTAATAAATTTAATGTTGGAAGACAAATGGAACAATGAGGTTAAAAATAGTTGACCATGACTCCATGAGTGGGGAACGGGTTTGAGTTATGTCAAGGCTCATTTTTACAAGTGGCAGAAGTGGAATTTGACCACTAATAGCCCTAAAAATCATGGATTTGTAAAGCTGTGAATCTCCTCAACGAGGGAATGAAAGATCTAGGCACAAGAATGTATATATATAAAACATATGTGGGATGGAGGATGTTGCTTAGTATGTTGGGAATGGAGAACTATTTGTTGTTATGAGCACTACTAGTGTGAGGAAAAGTATTTTCTGATCTGTTGATGGTGACTATAGCTAAGGAGGATCATTGATTTTTCCGTTATGGACTCATGGTCAGGCTAGGGGGTGAGGAGGGCAAGTGATATTGGTTGTTTTTTTCTACAGTCGGGTGGAACGTGGTTGTTCCATTTGTGTTCCATTATCAATTTTCAGATATGTATCTCAGATTGTTTTCCTTTGTCAATATTATATTTATGGTTGTTATCTATTAGGAATATTCTGACTATGTACATATAAGTGAAGTCAATTCTTAAGGGACTGTATAACCATGCTATATTATGGATTTTCATAGTAGAATGATACTGTTAGTATTGTTTATTTTAAATATGATGTTTACACACACACACACACACACACACACACACACACACACACACACACATATATGCAGTCATACTTAAAGAAATAGTAGAACCATCTTTATGTGCCTATTGGCCATTGAAGATATGTATTTTGATTACTATTCAAATATGTACATAATCAAAACACTGTAGAGAAATACTTCAATAGGGTATAAATTTAGATGGTATTATTATTAGTTTGCTATCATGCAAAAAATAGATAAAAATAATAAGAGTTTGAATGCATTATTTATTTGTATCTATTACCACAGAAATATAGTGATACAATAGACTTCAAATTTTATTGCAAAAGTAACCATTGTATTCAATAGATCATTGTCGAAAAAATTACAGTTGGAGTACCATAGACCAAAAAATCCACAGTCTTTTGTGTTGTAAACATAGCTCTAAGGAAGTCTACACATAATGTGGATGTAACCGAAGTTAATGCGCACATAGGTCGGTCAAGGAAGGACATGGAACTCAAATACCTTTTGCAGTAAGATGATTCCTTCACCAGAGTGCACCAAATTTCCCAACCTGCAAGAGAAGTAAATTGAGGGTTTACTAACTTCGCTAGCATTTAAGTATTTATGAAATTAAATAAAAATAAATCAAGGATACAACTTATCTTGAGTTTCAATGAAAATCAGATCGCATTTTCTCCTTGTGAGGTAATCTATCCATGATCAAGGAGGAGGAGGAGTGGAACCATAACCAACTAGTGCGTACCCTTACAAAGAAGAAGGGGGCCATAATAATTTTTTGTATCCATGTATAAAATTTTCACATAATCAATTTAAAGAAAATAATATACTGTAAATAAAAACTGTGTTGTTTCAATGTCCTTGTACATACTCTCTAAAAATCTTAAGGATCTAAATACAAAGGATATATTTATAGAAGAAACATATAATTATAATTATTAAGGGAAATGTATTTTTTGGACAGAGCAAAAGAAACAACAAGTCACTTCCCTCCTTACAAAAGGAAAATGATGATGATAAAGGCTATGGGAGAATTATAGATTTTTTCTTCAAGAAAAATAAACTTGGACTTTGGTCAAAATCTTGTTTAGATGAACCAAAGGAAATAGAAGGAATTCATGGTTGCGAGGGTAAAACCCTAGCCTAGTTAAAAATTTAAAAACAAAATTGAGTTGCCTTTATTTTAAACTGGTGGAAAATTAACGATGGTTGAGGTATCATCGTGAATTTTCTTTCTTTGATTAATCTAGATTATCAGAGAAATATCTCTCTTCAGGAAATAAGTATCCTGAGAAATATTACATAGGTAAACATTAACCTTTAAACAATGGTAATCAACCTACAGGTATTGGGTTTCAACAATATGATAGCTAGTAATTACGATTAAGAAAATTTTAAATGCGAATTAAACATACTAAAATTGGTACAAGAAGTTTTCATGGACTACAAGTAGGTCCGAAGTTTTTGAAATGTTTGACCACATTCTTTATCAACCCTCACCCAGGGCTCATGATTTATGATGCCTCCTAGCATAGTAATCTGAGATAAGGCTACAAGTCTATCTCACCTTGTACCAACCAAAACCGCTCGATTAAAGAGTATAGAGTATATACTTTTACCAAGAACTTATACTTTAGAGAAGCACAATACATAGACTGAGGAAGAACTTCATAGAGGACGAACACTGTGAATGAATATATATATATTGACCCACAAAGACTTTCTTTTATACACAGAGAATGTTTCACAGGGAACGCAATATAGATTTTCCAAAACTTATGCTGCCGAGAAGTACGATACATATATGGAGGAAATGTTACACAGAGAATGCAAATATGTGACCAAAAACTTGTGCTACAGAGAAGGATGATACATATACAAAGAGAGTATTTCACAGAGAACTCAATATGATATTAAAAACTTATTCTACAGAGAAGAACGATGCATGGACGAAGGAAATACTTCGCATAGATTAATTATTGAAAGTATATATATATATATATATATATATATAAAGATAGATAGATAGATAGATAGATAGATATAGATATAGATATTGACTGACAGAGATGTTCTTTTATACACATAAATTTCTACATGGAACGCAAGGCTATTCAGATGAAGGAGATAAGTCCACATGATGCATACTGTATTTGAAAAGAAACTAATGGACAAGGTTCTTATACCTAGAGTATTCTCTCACAGAAAACACGGGTTGCTTGGACATAGCTAATTTTTGCAAGAAGAAATTCGCACAAAGAAACACCGTAAAACAAACCCTCAACAATAGAAGAACCCTTACAAAAATTGTCGAAGAAGGGTAATAGATTACTCACCTTACCTGTGGAGATACTTCACAAATCCAAAGGCCATAATAGAGCCAAACATCGTAACAGAGTTAAATTATAGTGGTGGACATGAGGGGTAAATAGAGAAATGACCAAGCAAGAAAGAACAAGAATCAAGAGATTAGTTATGAAAGAGTAATGGAACCTTGAACTTCTCAGTGATGGGATGAGCATCGGGTATTCCACCACACTCCTTTTGATGTGGGTTTTCTGAAGTGTCGAGATTGGAGTGCGTGGTTCATACAATGGTAGGCCTAGAGGGTACTAGGAGGGTCAATCCACCATTAATGGATGTGCCCTAGTTTTAAATTCAAAGAAAAAACATCGCCACGGTTAAGATCTGACATGGCTTCCACCTTTACATTTGTTTCAATCTCTTTTAAATGTTGAGTGGACAAGTAAGCCAATGCCATATCGATAATAACGTTCCCTTGTATAACTTCATACTTAGACTATATGACATGTCATATGTCACCCTCACTTACTACTATGGAAAATCCTTAGTAGTGGAACGATTGTACCCTAGTGCGTGGACTATGAGCTAGAGTGGTTACAATATTATAGTCATGGTCCTTAATCCAAGTCTCTACTTATGTAATATGGATGCTTTTGCATAACATAGGTTATAATAATGGGATGTGATATTGTTATAATTTTTTAGTAAGGTTAGCATGGGTTCGATGAAAACCCTAACATTGTTTTGTAATCAAACTTTATACTGGACCTAGATAGTCCCAGTATCCTCATAACATTAATCCGATTTAGAAACTTGAATGCAGTAGCAATAAGAATCGATTTCAAGTAAAACAAATGAGATGACTATGGAATTTTTTCATGGATAGTAGTAGTAAGTTATCATTGGGTACTAAACCTCATACTTGAGGTTAATCTATTGGAGAAACACTTTTATGCGCATAAAAAGTGATGTATATGTATAAGGAATAGTTTGTATGTCATGACAGTTTATAGTTGTTTTCCCCTAATCAAACATTTTTTATTTTTAGTGAAATTTGGGGTACGTTACATGAAACTTCTAAGAGTACATATGTTAGTGATAAAAAAAAAATAATTTTGTATGTGTTTACTTTGTAATGTCATTATTCTATGCTCATGTGTGTGTGTTTTAGAACCATGAATTCCCCCAGGACCTACGACACTCCATATATAAATTATCTACATTTGTATGTTGGACCACATCAAAGGAGATTCATATGGCTAGCATTCCACAGTGTCGTCAAGATATAGTTGAGATTGTTTGTATGTTTGAGAAGGAACTACCAACGAGTTTCATGGACTTGTAGGTTCATATTCTAATTCACCTAGTAGATGAGGTTAAATTAGTTGGAGTGGTATCTTGTCATTGGATTCTCATATTAGAGAGTTACATGAAGAAATTTAAAGGATTTGTTCGATGATGGGAAAAACTGGAGGGGTCTATGGGAGAGGGGTACATTTCATATGAGCCTTTCTATTACATGATGAGTACATCAAAAAGACAGAAAACACATTAGGTGAGTTGATTTGGGATGACGAATGGGATGAAGAGAAAATAGAAGGGGATCTTCTCCAAACGAATAGAAAAAGGTGCTTGATAAAGAGTAAGTGACTTATCATTTGTCAAATTTCTACACAGTAATTATTCACAATAATCTTCATAATGTATATTTTGATATGATATGTACTATATGTCAGTTTGATTTCATGAATATATATACATCAACAAATTCAAAAATTGATGCCATCAATAAATTTATTCTTTACAATTTGGAGAAAACACAACCATGGGTCACATTGTACGAAAAGAAGAGGAGGAAATGGGGAAGTGACAGGAAATAATTTAGATGATTGAATTGTATAAGAATTCCTTATCCTTATCATTTAAAAGAAAATATGCCAATGATATTCCCCAACAGTTGGGTTGTTGATCAAGTCAGAGAGAAATACGATGCATTTTGACATTACCCGCATGTTGAAGAGGATGCACTAAAGATAGGGATTGGGTGCAACAACTCTCTAATAATATCTGTGTACATTTTTAACTTCATAATGAACCTTTTAACTGTAACATCTATATTTTATATTTTATTGGTTGGGTTATTAAACACATGACACTGTGATTTTTTCACTTCTTTATAGGTGCAATTTTTCCCATCTATGTGGACATATGGACATGATTTTCGCACAGAGGATGTATATCATGAAACATGAAAAAAGACAATGGAGTGGAAGTCAAGTTAGACCAATCTAGTTGTGCTAGCCACTGCGATCAAAACCTAATATAGGGGAAGTTAGGTTATGGTGAAATGATACAAGAGATCATTCGAGTGTACTTCTCTTATTTCCAATGTGGTTTTTTTAGTTGCAAGTGGTGGGACACTCGGATGATATGTATCAAATCTAGAAAGATGTGCGATGAAGCTAAGGAGACTTATGTTTTTCCAAATCACTACAACCAAGTTTTTTTTTACCCATATGTGTTGGATAGGGGTTGGTGGTTTTTATTAAGACACGATCCTAGATCAAAACGTATTTTTGATAAAAATAGTGTTATCGTGTCAAGCAAGGAAGATAATGAGGGTGATGACAACAAAGTGTGATATGTACATGTTTTATTTCATCATTAAGATTGTTTTCGTATCTTTTTTTTATTTTTATTTCACTAATTATATTGTTTTTTATTCATCTTCTCACAGAGGAAATGGAAAGTTAATTATAACAAATCTTTGAACAATTTTAGTTGGTTAATAGTCAGTTTGATGCATATTCTATTTGTCTTTCAAATTATTTGTGATTGCATGGAACAATTGATTGAAATATAATTTTATATTGTTATTTGAAGATATTTCTATGTCGTTGAATGTTTAATTATATAAAATTTTAAGAATTATTTTCATGATAAAGTCATAACAACATGTTTTTATAAAATTTTCACCAAACATTTTATAGTTGGCATTTGATATAATTGGTAAGATTCACAAAGGCTTTTACACTTAAAACTAAGTATTTCCTATTGATAAATCCTGAATGTGAAATCCTTAAACCATATGAGATTTTAATGGGATATGAAATTCTACTTTCTCCATATAAAGTTTTATGATGTTGAAACCACTCTCAAACATCATGGAACAATTAATGGAAATGGTAAAATTTAACTAAAATGTTAGAAAAGTATTTTCCTTGTAGGAGAAATATGTAAGTTTGAAGTGTTTAAGAATTTAATATTAATAGTAATTTTCAAAATACACATCTAAGAAATTCTTTTTCTTTTCAAAAATTCCTCAATATGTTATATGTTCAACCCTTTACCAACATGTTATAGAAGCATTGAGACCTAAACAACAACAACTTTCCAAAACATTGTTTCATTGTCACAATGGTGTACTTAGAATTCTGATGTGTATAGAAGGTGGTATATATCCATTTATTAACAATAATCTTACCCTCAGACACACTCAAGAACTTCTATAAAGAACTTTTGTTAGCGATATGACTTTGATCCTTAAATCTCATAGGGAAATAATTTTAAGATTTGCATTGCATTTCCTTGCTTGAGTGCTTGAGTTGTCAATTTTTTAAACCATGAATGAGTTATTTAATTACTTTTTTTTAATTTTATATATATGGAGCACCTATAATTTTATAGTTGAAAACATGTTTACATATTGAATGGTAATATTTTAATTTACATAGTTTCTAATTTTTCCTAATAAACTATGTTGATTTTAGAAGTAATAATATGCTTGATATGCATGTTTAATACTACAACCATTTTTATGATATGTTAACATGATGATTCAAAAATTGAATTTATGGTCATGCATTTTGTATATTTAAAAGTAAGATTAACAAAAAATGTGGTTGATAATTTAAAAATTAAATTTCTAACATTTTTTGATAATTTGGTTTTTAACTTTAAATTGTTTTATAGTTTACATAATTTTATCATTAATTTTGGAAATATTTATAAAATTGTTCCACCAATGTTGAGTAAAACCACAATTAATGAAGTAATTTAAAATTTGATAGAAATGAACATATGAAATAATAACAAAAAGAACAATAGGAAGATTTGCATGCATAACATTTTAGGTCCAATAGAATGCTTATCATTGCATATCATAACTTTTTATAATATATAACAATTTTTAGTGTGGAAGAGTTCATTCAAAAAGAATAATAGTACAATGGAAAATACCATTTATTCATATGTAATTTATTTTTTGAAAAACAATTTAGTTAGATTGAATATGTATGGACTATCTATGCAATAGAAAAATGTTTATGGTATTTTTACAATTATAGATTCAACCATATTGAGCTTTGTAATTTATAAAAATATCTTTTCAGTTTTTATTTAAATTAAGTCTTTAAGTTTCATATATAAAAATTTTATATAAGTTCACCAATACATAATTTCTAATAAAAATGATTTAATAAAAATAAACATCATGATGATAACCATCCAAGGAACATAAACACCATATAAAATACACATTTAGATTCATTAACATCATCTAATTATATATACCTTTAGCACATATAAATGCC
The DNA here is from genome assembly GCA_032191745.1 of Picea mariana. Classification (NCBI taxonomy): domain Eukaryota; kingdom Viridiplantae; phylum Streptophyta; class Pinopsida; order Pinales; family Pinaceae; genus Picea; species Picea mariana. The sequence goes on from JASDQU010100888.1 coordinate 64,110, forward strand.
ATTTATTAGCTAGCACACAAATCTAATAATCTAAGAGGGCATCATCATTGTGATCACATATAAGAAAACAAAAACATTGTCTAACATCATCATCACACACATCTAACAAGCATAATTTATCATACACATCTATCAAACACATTTAATAAACATATCTAACATGACCTAACAATGTACACATCAACATCAACCATAAATTATTTAAGTACATCATCATGATCAATAGCAAAATTGCACATATAACGAAAACTACTATAACATACACATCTATAA
>JASDQU010100888.1:64533-87535 GCA_032191745.1 Picea mariana
ATCTATTCGAGCCGATGAGATAATCATATCTACAATAGTAGTGGAGGCTTGGTTCGTAGTAGAAGATTATGGATGGTCAGGGGGAAGCGGCTAGTCAATCTTTTGATGAGACATAGGCAGTGGAGGAATATGTATTTCCTCCTCATCTAGGTAAGGTGAAAGAGGAGGAGGAGGAAGAATATTAAATATAGGTATTTCATGCTCATTATTTGGGTGAGATGAAGGAGGAGGAGGAGGAATAGGTTTTCTTGGCTCATCTAGCTGAGGTGAAGGAGGACGAGGAGGATGTGGAGAAGGATCAGGGCCACCCTCATCCATCGATGGGGTACTATATGAATGGTTATTGGAGGAATAGTGTGTTTCATCGAGATCTCTCCTTGTTTCTAGTAGCTTGGAAGCTCTGATGATATGACGCATAAACGTGATCATATCAAATGGCATTTCCCTCCAAAGAGCCAAGATCCTAGGATCTTCCATGATGTCTCACATTAGCATAGGGTAGACTCCCACCTCAACCAAAACTTCACAAAGTGAGCCTCCCAACTCCAACCTGAATATGGTATCTGGCCTATGGTGCATGGCGCCATATATCTCCATCCAAGGACCCTGACTCGATGCAGCCTCGAGCATAATATCCTCATCGAAATCTGGTGGGGGAGGGGGAACGTCCCCAATGAATGTGCCAATATGTAAAAAATATATAGTAAAAAATAATTATTACACAATTTGATTAAACAATTTAATAAAACATATTAAAGAACGTGTTAGAATTAATTTTATTATAATTAAGTAAGACACTAAAATGACACTAGATTAATTTATACAAAACACTAATATTACCTATAGCATATGGTGGCTCATCTAGTGTGAAGAGGATGTTCGTACATCCTCATCAATACAACCCTGCGTAAGGACATGGCACCATCACAAACATGTGATTGGACTCACTAGCTAATAGCCCCAGTGTCTTGGTGGAAATCCTGGTTGAAAATGTTGTCTCACCCCTCTTGGGCATTATCTCGCCCCACATGTGCATTCGCACCTAAATGATTGGCCTAACAGGATGACAGACAAAAGTAGTCCTTGTCTACGGAAACCTGTCAAAAGATAAACAAAATAACTATGAAGTAAAAAAGAAGTTCTCCCTCCCACGTATCATAGCCTAACATCTATCTAGAGATATACAAAATTACTACAAAAAAATGGGAGACCATCTAATACATCGTGGCATCTATACCAAAGAATCAACATAACACAAAAGAGGACAACTAATGTTCTTCCTATCACTAGTAAAGTGCGCAATGATCGTCACTAATAGTGAGAGGAACCTAACCTTCTCTACACTAAAATAATATATATCTAGTTGTCCACTAAACACTTGAAAATCAACTGGGGACTATACATTAACCCCAATATATCGCTGACTCTATGCTGCAACACCTACTGGGACATCATGGAACTAGGGAAAATCCTCCCATCTCCTAGATAGCCTAGTGATAAAATACATATCCTCCTCAGTCGGATGGTGCCACTGATCAATACCCACACGAAAATCCTGTCAATGGACATCCCATCGATGAATCAACTGCACTAACAACATGAAGTGCCCCTTCAGGGATGTAGCCTCCTCATAGTACTTAAGGAGGCCTACATTCCTCAATAAAACATGAGTCATTGCAGAAATAGGGTGAGGGTACAAATCCCTCTCCCTCTCCCTTGACTTCCAATCCCGTACAACACTGTATAGGTCAACTCTTTGTTACTGTTGTTGTTGTTTCTCTCTCTACTGGCGTCTCTGCATGATTAACATATGAAATACATATGACTCATACATAAAACATAAAAAAAAATCTATTAAATGAGAAATTTATTTATAAATACAAAAAAATAGTTTGCTTCAAAAAATAAGTAAATCTTATCATCGGTCCACCCCAAAAACAATCAAGAATCGCCTACGGTGCGTATCGTAATTGTGAGCATTGTCCATGGTGCACCCATGTAACATAATGCATTGTAGAAAAATTATTGTATTATTCTATGCAGTGCATGGTATAACCTTATCACACCGATGCACTAAGGTTATCACAGGCACCGGTGCATTAAGGTTATCCTATGCACCACCTAAAATAATAAAAACCTACAATCCTAAAGCACCATAAAACAATTTTTATAAAAATAGTTAAGGACGTGTGTCTAATTTCCCTACATGCATTGATGCTTTGAGGAAAGGAGATGCACGACACCACTAATTTTTTAGAATTCATAATTACGAAACTTTGGCATTTTTCCTCTATTTTTTTTCAGCGGTGTGTTCGAGTCGTTCGGCTCACATGATGGACGGTGCACCCTGAAAATTTACAGGGTGCACTAGAACACAATGACACATTTTTATGGCGGTGCGTTGATCAACATTAATGTACTAATGCACATGTTTACCAATGGACCATGTAAAATAATATATCGGATTCATGCGGTGCATCATTTACCATAATACCCTCATGTGCTAACGTTAATTATTCGCACCACCCAAATTAACTATATTATTTTATGCAAGGCGTCAGTAAACGGATGCATCGATGCGACATCGGTGCATTAATGCTTACCAATGTACCGCATAAAATTGTGGCATTGTGTTTTGGTGCACCCTGTAAATCTTTAGGGTGCATCAACCTCGCTAAAAGAAGAACAACTCAAACACACCGCGGAGAAAAAATAAAAATAAAAACAAAACAAAGCAATGTAAATTTAACTCAATTTTTAATTTTAACCACTAAAAACTTAAGTTATAAAGAAACAAAGACATTACCTTGACATTTTTTCATCACGGAGGCATGGTTTCCATGTAGTAAAATAAACCAAATTTGTCGAGAGTTTGACGAAACTTGAAAGCCATGCACAAAGAAACAAATGGAATGAAGGAAAGCAAGGGAAGTACCAAAGACAGGGTGCTTTAGAGAGGGAAAAGTTGCATCAATAATTGAGAGATCTACAACACTCATAAGGGTAAAAATGAATTTTAGGACCGATAATTTTTTTTTATTTAAACCCTATTCTCGTGTGCTCGATTAATAGAATCATCGGTGCATCAGTATTTACGTAGCACACGATATTATATTTTTTACAAATTAACCTACCACTGTGTGCCCTTTTAGAGAACCGATGCTCACTAATGCATCCATATACTACGGAGCACACAAGATTATTTTTTTTGAAATAACCCTACAATGGTGTATAATGTTTTTTATTTAACCTTGTCATGGTGTGCTATATTATTATATGCATGGGTTCTTGCATTTTTACTTAGTGCAAGAGATTGTATTTTTTTTTAAATGATCCTACCATTGTGCGTCCTTTTAGGATTATATAAGCACCGGTGCGTTTAGTTTAAATTTACGCACCAATATTCTTTAAAAGTTATCTTAATTTTTATTTGCACATAAAATAATATATGCACCTTAAATTATCTTAAAATAGTATAGTCATCATAATCACACACAATTGTGAATTAACAACTAATATAGATTAGAAATTGTGAGTAATATAGATTAGAATTTGTTTAGACTAAGCATGTTGTATACTCAAGGATTTGGTGAACTCCCAAGCATATTAAAAATGGGAAATGATTATAGATTAGGATTTTGAGAGATGGTTATGATCATTGATGGCGAGATCAAGGTTATGATCATTGACAACAAGATCATACAAGGTTATAATGTGCATTGGTGATCATGATGGCAATATGGGAAGGGAGATGTAGATGGTAGTAGGTATCCATGGAGCAATATTCCCATCGTGGACATCATGGACATAAGAACTCAAATTGTTATCACAATGACACACAATTGTGAATTACCAACTAATATAGATTAGAATTTTGTTAAACATCCTGTTAGTTGGGATTTCAGCAAATACTTGAGTCTTTAAGGGCACTTTAAAGAGAAAAATGTTGCACCAGTACAGGGTGCTTCTGAGAGGAAAATGCACCAATGTTTGAGAGCTCTACATCATTGAAAAGGGTAAAAATAAATTTTACAACTCGTAACTTTTTTAATTTAACTCTTTTACGATGCACTCAATTCTTATACACCCTTGTGGTGTGTAGTAAGTAGTGCACTAGAGTATATTTTTAAAAAAACTTACCACGATGCACCATGTTTTGAGAGAAACTCTATGCACTGGTGCATTTGTGTTTAAGTAGCACACCATTGTATATAATTTATTTAAATAACCCTCCCATAGCGCAAATTTTTTAGAGCAACAATGTGCCTCGATGTGTCAATATTTACTTAGCCCATGTGAGTATATTTTTGTTTGAAATAACCTTATTATGGTGTGTCGGTTTTGATAGCACCGATGCATCTCTCATATAAAATGCACCGGTGCATTATGTTTTTATAAAAGCACCATAAAAGGACATCAGCTAAAACCTTCTTCGCTCTGCCCTTCGCTATAAATGGATATTTGGGCTATTTTTATCGCGGTGTTAGCAAAAACTTCTTTTCCTTGTAGTGATATAAAACACTTATAACAAATAATAGTAATACTATATATTAACCAAATATAAAAATAAATAAAAATATGATATATACACTTTATATAAAATAAAAAAATCTCGATTTACTCATAAATAGAAATACTATAATTACATATAAATATTTTACACCTAAATCCATCTTAAATGACAATAAAATTTGCAATTACAGATTTATCTTTGAACCTGTATCTACACCATATGTGATAGAGAAATCATCACATTTGATAAGTGGATAATCCTTACATATAGACTTAAAAAAATCAATGCTTATAATAAATAAATTTAATATTATATGTTTTTCAAATATAAATAAAAATATTTTTGTATACTTCAAATAAAAAAAACTATCGTTGTATACTTGAAAGAAAAAAAAAATGTTATTAAAGTTAATATAAAAGAGAAATCTACATTTATATATGAATAAGAATACTACAAGTAACGTCCATTGAATCCAGCTTATATATAATATATAGGTTGAAATATTATCCTCCATATCTAATATAAATATATAGGTATCTCTTTTTTTATTATCTTAATTTTATTTTTAACTAAGCAAAAAGACTTATATCTATTAGAAATGAACACAATTAATAAGAAAATACTTCATTATTACGCGGCTATGCTAGTAATAAACATTTTAGATTTCAAAAAGCTATGAACCCTTTCTATACTTCTTAAAAAGAGAATTAAGAAAATTTACGACCAACATCAAACTTTCGGCTAATTCATTAGACGAATTGATTGATACTCTCCATTGCAATCTTAAACGTTGGAATATTGAATCATTGCTACAAGTTTTGCCTAAGAATACACAGATTATATAACGCATTTTGTTTGTTTGTTCAAGGGAACGAGATAGCTACTTTGAAATGCGTGGAAACAGCCTAACAGTACTTCACCTTTCCAAACCCTATTTGGAATAAAGTTCAATAAACAAGTTTGAAAGCGGGAAAACGTTTATGGAAGGAGGCATTTGCCACTGTGTTTCGAGACACCATTATAATTCGGTCTTGATTCATTTCGAGACCATCACAATGTGCGTGCAGATTGATTGATTCTAACAACGCACGGTTTAGGCAATCATCTGAAAGCTGCTTTGTATTTCTTGGGCTTGTAAGTTAAGGGTCCACAAAAATATAGATTCGATCCTGAAATCAGAAGACATGTAGAAATTTACAGTACATTTCTTAAGATCAAAATTTTGCTCCTCCTGCAGATCATACTTATACGCTGAACAAGAACATCCAAAACCAGTATACAATTTAAGGCCATGATGTATTAGAAGAACAAACCATTCGACATTTCCCAACCAGTAATTTCTACTTCGAAACATTGAATTCCACGTGGAAAATATAATAATCCAGTGTAGTTCATGTTGATAAGTTTACAATCGACTCATCTATGGTCTGCTCAAAGCAACTCACCAATATTAAAAGGATTAAAACGAAGGGTTCCTGCTTCAGGACTCCTGGAAACCATACTTTGAAGCAGCATCCATAATGTTTTTCTTTATCTGTTTTTCCTGCATTGATTCCCATTTCTCTACCTGCATGGAACGCCCAATACCAGAACAATTTTAGTTTTTCGTTCTCCCTAAAATGCACGCCATTGTGGATTATTGAATAAATAAAGTTATTTGAAATGAAGACAATATGCAACTTGGTACCTCTGCCAGAACAGTAGTTAGAATGCATGCATTTATGGTCAAATGATTAGCGTTGATAATATCCAGCTCAAAGGATTCAATTGCTTCCATTAGGTGAGTTATTATTCCCGTTTCCTTTTTGCAAGATATTCGTATCAGGATTGTTTTCCCCTCAACTTTCGTTACATGAAGCTAAATTGCAGAGACGGAGGATGATCATATCAATTTCCTATTTGAATTATGCTTAAAAGGAAACAGTAAGTAATTAAATCGAATTGCAGAAGGTATCTAGAAAAAGTGTATTAGAGAATTACTTCCAGAATTTCGAAGCCCTGCTGACTCTGGGATTTGGTAGGTCTTTTCCCACAACCGCCCACATCTACTGACCCTATCCTGCTGCTCGAAGTAACCTGGCTAGTACTACTTCTGCTATGCTGGACTGTGTTAGATTGAAGAGCAGGTATATCGGGTCCCGCCTCTTTCATTTGCTTTTGCAGGCTATGAATGTAATCGATCGCATCGCTTACAATGGATGACTTGTCCATCTGCATATGTAATAAAAAGAACCAGAGTTACAAACATCTTTGAGAGTTAAAACTAGCATTTCATCAATGCTTAATTAACAACGGAACTGAGATCACCTTACTAACATTAGGAACCAGTGCCCGCAAAGACATCAGCAACTCGTTCACTTTTCTTCTTCGCTTGCGCTCTGCTGCCAAGTTTCTCGACTCCCCGAACACCTCTGGAGGGCTTGCTTGGCCTCCCTCACCAACAATATTAGGGACTTTACCAGCGCAGCCGGAAGAATATTGCCCTTCATTTTGACCGAGTGTAATCAGCATGGGAGAACATTTTCTTTCGGAATGCTTGGCAATATCATTGAGTACAATATTGCACTGTGTGCTTGCAGACTCCGGGTTTTGCACGTTCGTGTTCGGTGTATAAGCATGATCTGCAGCCGGAGCATAATTTTCATCTGAGGATAAGTGCTGTAAATTTCCTTCTGGTAGACTAGTCCAACTATATGGCGATTGGGAACTACACTGAGGAGATTTTAAGCTCCATTGATCTTCTGATTCTAGGATTGAGTCCATATTTAATGTTAACCCCGAGCTTTCAAGCCCAGGAAATGTCAATCCTTCACTTGATTGCGTGAACAGTGAGTCATCAAAATCATCCAATCTGCATGCACATTGTATGATATGGAAGTTAATCAAAAGCAAATTATAATTTTGTCTTCAAACACAGTCGCCAATGACTCCATTCCAAACATTTCGACACTCACCGAAAAGTTTTCATGCCAAAGAGGGTACGGAATGGATCAATACAGTGACTCGAAATGCCTGAATCGCCCATTTCAAGATAGCTAGCTGTTTCCAGAAAGAACCACCCCTCGCAAACTTTACCTGAAAAGCAAACAAAATGCTGAATATGATCTGTTACTACTTATTCAAAACTTGTAGCCTCAATATGATCTTGCAGCTTAACATCACTCGCAACCATATTTCCTATTGAAAATTTCATTACGAAACGAAAACGTAAACCGAGACATTCTATTAACCTCCTAATCAATTGAATAAACCAATATGGAACAAAGTGTACTACATCAAACTTCAATTAATCAATGCTTGGATCTAAGGATTTATTGCATACATTTTCACCTCTGATCTTGGAAGAAAAATTCACCTGAATTGCTCTGGCATTCGATTCGGGGTCTGATATCTAAGCCTCATTAGGGTTCTCACAATATATAGAAAGAGAGTCGGCAAGTATGGATTAGTACCGAGTCTGAACGGCGGATGTGGAAGAGTATTTTCATTTGCTATTCAGTTATATTATATTATTACAGATATTATCGCGTCGTGTATATCCACTCGAGTATTTTCATTTGCTATTCAGTTATATTATATGATTACAAAGATTATCGTGCTGGGTATATCGAAGCGCGCTGAGCTTTGGATATTCGCAATCCAACGGTCAGGCAACAAAGTCAACCATTGACTTTTCTCATGCTCGTTGGATGCCCCGAAACTCCATTCACGCGCACGCGCACTGGCACTGTAAACAAACAAAACTTAGATAGTCCAAGTTGGTTACCATCCCCACAAAATTAGTATCGATTTCAAATCTACCATCTAGGACATTCACAAATGTGTCCTAAGAGATGTATATAGGATATATTTCCTTGTGCCACATTGCCATGAATGATGGATATGATTGGGAATTTGAGTCATTTTTTAATAATTGTATCTATAATCACATATTGGCGATGAGAATTGACTAGTTTAGTAGATATTTACCCATAGACAGATCAAGAAAAGCAATGCGACAAAGCTTTTGTTAAACGCGTATAAAAAGCTGAATTTTTTTTGTAAGTCAAACCAAGATGGAAGCTCACTCAAGGGAAAACAAAACTTACACACAGAAAACAAGGTTTAGCATAGGTTTTAGTCGACTCCCTTCTAGGTTTTAGTGGACTCCCTTCTCTACTCTAGTGAAGATAGAAAGTGGAGATTTTTGCAATCAAGAAGTCCTTCTATGTGCCCTAATTGTATTCGCACACCCAATGTGCTATAGGAAACAATGATGCACTGATGTATTACCTTCACTGTTTTTCATTTTCGGCATTGCTGTACCACAATTACGATAAAATAAAAAACTCTCCCTACCAATTTTACATTTTTATCATCCTTTATTCTTTTCCTCCTCTTCAAGCATTATTTTTTTTTCAAAATCTCTTCCCCCTCACATACAATGTTTTTCCTCCTCTTCTTCAAGCACTAGTATTTTCTTTCAAAGTCTACTCCCCTGACAGAAAATGCTTCTATCTACACTATCGATTTTGGTTCACGTTGTCCATCTATGGTAGCTTGAAATTTTCCAATTTAATTTGATAAAAAAAAAACCTTCAAAACATCTTTTGGATTCGTTAACGATGGAGGAAAAACCGGTTAATGTTCCTTGTTATGTCATTAATTTATATTTATATAATTTAAAAAAAAAATCCCAAAATGAGTTAGTTCTTGTTAGAATGTAATCATTTCTCACCCCCTATGTAAACAATGCATCGGTGGCCGTCTTGACCCTTAAGACTTGAGGATTAAACCACCGATTACAATTTTGTTTTATATAAACTTAAACGGTGGCCGCCTTAACTTTTGTAGACCACAAGACACCATCACCGCCATTGATTAAGCCTTTTAGAAGATCAAAGGGGCAATTTTTGAATTTATGTTTTTGTATAAGAAACAAATTGTAATTTATGGATCTTGAAGACATTTTTGAATTGAAGTTGTTACGGTGTATTCTCAGTTATTCTCTTTGCGTTTAATTTTGAGTTAGTAAACTCTGTTCAGAATCTTTTTTTTGTATTTCGTGATTTGGCGATTGTCGTTGTGTGTTGTTTATGTATCGAGCATTCCCAAACGCCAAAACCCGAAGGGTCCCACAACCTTATCGTGATTTCGCATTTCGACAATTCTGGGTGTATTTTGTTTTTGCATCGGGTGTTAGCAAATCCCAAACCCCGAAATTGTGGGCCCAAAGCATATTCGCATTTCACAATTCGGCATTTCTTATTTCGTTTTGTTTGTGCGTCGGGTGTTTGTAAACCCGGAAATCCCAAACCTTGAAACCGGATCCGCCTCCGCTTTTTTCACATTTGGTATCAGAGCTAGCAGTATATCTGGCAATTGCTTAATTCATTGCAGATTATTCCTGTTAGTGCCAAAATAACGAATTGTAATTTATGGATCTTGAAGACATTTTTGAATTGAAGTTGTTACGGTGTATTCTCAGTTATTCTCTCTGCGTTAAATTTTGAGTTAGTAAACTCTGTTAATATTTTTTTTTTTTTTGTATTTCATGATTTGGCGATTGTCGTTGTGTGTTGTTTATGTATCGAGCATTCCCAAACGCCGAAACCTGAAGGGTCCCACAGCCTGATTGTGATTTCGCAATTCAACAATTCTGGGTGTATTTTGTTTTTTCATCGGGTGTTAGCAAATCCCAAACCCCGAAATTGTGGGCCCAAAGCATATTCGCATTTCACAATTCGGCATTTCTTATTTCGTTTTGTTTGTGCGTCGGGTGTTTTTAAACCCAGAAATCCCAAACCTTGAAACCGGATCCGCCTCCTCTTTTTTCACATTTGGTATCAGAGCTAGCAGTATATCTAGCAATTGCTTAATTCATTGCAGATTATTCCTGTTAGTGCCAAAATTTCATTCTCATAATTTTCTGCGTGAAGGTTTATTTAATTTTTTGTCAATTTTTATAAATGGTTGCGTCTGGCAGTTGTTCTTCTCAGATTCAGGTTCATGTTCTGAGCGAGAAGTCATATCACTCCTGGTACATTCGGATGATGACGATTTTGTGTTCTCTGGATTTGTGGACTTATGTTATTGATGGTTATGCCGAGCCAGTTGATGCTGCAGCAAAATTGGCTGTGTCTAATGTTGATCATGTTTTACTGAAGGAAAACAGGAAAAAGGATAATAAAGCTCTTGGATTAATCTAGCAAGGATTAAATGAATCCATTTTTATGAAGATTTCTAGTCAAGTTGCAGAACTTGAGAAGGGATTTCAAAAATCTTAAGATGAAGGATAATGAAAGTGTTGATACTTTCATGACTAAGGTGATGAGTGTTGTAAACTAGCTCAGGCAATATGGAGATGATATTGAGAATAAAAGAGTTATAGAGAAGGTGTTGATAAGTTTGCCCAAGAAGTTTGAACTTGTTATTGTTCCCATAGAGGAATTTAAAGATTTAAGTTTAATGCAAATTGATGAGTTAACTGGTTCTCTTATTGCTTATGAATCTAGGATATCTAGACATGAAGAAGGATCATTCGAGCATGCTTTCAAATCCCAACTACATGTTACCATAGGCAGAAGCAGAGGAAGGTCTCATACTTGTGGAAGAGGAAGTCGATTTTTTGGCCCAAGGGACAACAAAGCTGAATCAGAGTCTGAGCAGAAGTCACAGCATAATCATCGTAATTTAAGAGGGAGAAGCAACAAACTCTGGCAACAAGATAATCAAGGGTATGATAAAACTAAAGTGCAATGTTATTATTGTAAGAAGTTTGGGCATTTTGCTAACAAATGTTGGAAGAAGTAGGCATATGCTGGAAAGCAGTCTGCACATATCATAAATGATTTTGTGGATGATCAAAATCCTATGTCCTTGACTTGTAATGTCACTCAGGAAAGTGCCAACGATATTTGGTTTTTGGATAGTGGTTGCAGTAACCACATGACTGGTAATAAAGACTTATTTTCTTCCATTGATACTAGTATTCAGTTTGAAGTAAAACTGGAGAATGACTGTAAGGTTACAGTTAATGGTAAAGGTGTAGTTCTAGTCTACACTAAGAATAATCAGAGGAGAAGTATTGATGATGTATACTTTGTGCCTGGTTTAAAATGAAATCTTATCAGTGTTGGACAGTTGTTGGAGAAAAAGTACAAAGTGTTCTTCAACGACAAGGTATGTACTATCTATGATAAATTATTGAACAAACAGTTGATTGCAAGAGTAGAGATGACCAAGAATAGAATTTTTCCACTTGTTATGCGAAATGATTTGAGTGGTTCTTTGAATGCTTACAAAGATGGAAGTTTAGATGAATCTTGGTTATGGCATTTGAGATATGGTCATTTACATTTTGGTGGCTTAGATTTGTTACAAAAGAAACATATGGTGAAAGGGTTACCTTGTATTCACCAACCTGCAAGCTCTTGTGAGAGCTGCATACTTGGAAAACATCACAGAGAGAAATTTGTTTTAGGTGTTTCCTACAAAGCAAAATATGCTTTGGAAATTGTCCACACATATTTATGTGGACCTATGCAAACACATTCTTTAACTGGTTGTGTTTATTTTATGACTTTCATTGATGATTTCAGTAGGAAGACTTGGTTGTATTTGTTGAAACATAAGTCTAAAGCCTTTGATGTTTTTAATAAGTTTAAGTCTATGGTTGAGAATGAGAGTGGTTGAACCATTAAGATCCTGAGGTATGACAGAGGAGGTGAATACAAATTTAATGAATTCATTGAATTTTGTGATATTCACGGAATTAAAGGGTAGTTTACTGCTCGATATACTCAACAACATAATGGAGTGGCTGAAATGAAGAATCAGACCATCATGGACATGGCTAGAATCATGTTGAAAGAAAAGAATCTTTCAAATGAATATTGGGGAGATGCAGTTCTATGCTCTATTTTTATCTTCAATAGAAGTCCGACCAAGATCGTGTGGGATCGTGTACCTCAAGAAGCCTAAGATGGTAAGCCTTGTAATGTTTCTCATTTCAGAATTTTTGGATTTGTTGCATTTGTACATGTACTTGCAGAAATGAGGAGGAAGTTGGATGAAAGAAGTGAGAGATGTATCTTTGTTGGATACAATGAAGAGTCTAGGGCATATAAAATCCACAATCCCATCACCCAGAAATATGTGATCAACAAAGATGTTCAATTTAAAGAAGATGAAGCCTGGGATGGAAGTATTGACAAATCAATTTCATAGGGAGTTGTGTTACCCCGTGACGATGATGATGGAGCTGAGCAGGATGAAGGAGATGGACAGATGATTCCACATTTACATATGTCTGCAGCAAGAAGTCCAATAAGGAAAGCACCAGATTTTAGCTCATCTCAATTTAGAATGCCAATAACTCATGAGCGTGGTGAGCCATCTAGATATGATGGACATCAATCAGATTCACAGGTAAGTAGTGAATCAAATCCCACTTTAACTTCATTAAGAAATATATTTAAAGGACAAAAGACTAGAAACATAAGAGAACTGTATGATCAGTATGAAGAAGTAGATCAGATTTCAAATTTTGCATTTATAGCTTATGATCCTGTAAGTTATGATGAAGTTGCTAAAGAGGATGTCTGGATAAAAGAAATGGATGATGAGATTGATTCCATTGAAAGAAATAACAATTGGGATCTTTTTGATTTACCTTACGGTAAGAAGAGCATTGGTGTTAAATGGGTTTATAAGGCTAAGTTGAATGCAGATGGTCAAGTTGAAAAATACAAGGCAAGACTTGTAGCTCAGGGGTATAGTCAGCAACCTGATATTGATTAGAATGAAACCTTTGCTCCTGTAGAAAGGATTGACACAGTGAGGATGGTCTTAGCTGTTGCAACTCATAATAGATGGATCATGGATCATATGGACGTCAAGTCTGCATTTTTGAATGGATATTTGGAAGAAGAGGTTTATGTAAGACAACCTCCAGGTTATGAGATTGATAAGCATAGATATAAAGTTTACAAGTTAAGGAAGGATTTATATGGACTGAAGTAGGCATCCAGAGTTTGGTATAGCAGAATTGATGACTACATGATTAGTGTTGGATTTAGTAAAATTCCAAGTGAACCAACTCTGTATACAAACGTAAACCAAAATAGTAAATTTTTGATTGTTTGTTTGTATGTTGATGATCTTTTTTTTACTGGAGATCTATCTGTAGATGATTTTAAGAATTCCATGAAAATAGAGTTTGAGATGATTGATTTAGGTTTAATGAATTTTTTTCTTGGACTTGAAGTGGATCAATCTTATGATGGAATTTTCATTTTCCAAACTAACTATGCAAATGAGGTGCTAAAAAGGTTTAGAATGTTGAATTGCAAGCTAGCTGCAACTGGTATTAAACTGAGCAAGTATGATGAAGGATCATATGTTGATCCAACCCTGTATAAGAGGTTGGTTGGAAGCCTTATGTACTTAACAACAACCAGACCTGACATTATGTTTGCTATGAGTTTGATTTCCAGAATCATGGAGACTCCGAAGAGTACTCATTGGCAAGCAAGAAAGAGGATCCTAAGATATGTTGATGGAACAACTAATTTTGGTATCCGATACACATCAAGATTAAACTTTGAGTTGATCAGATATACTAATAGCGATTTTGCAGGTTCCATTGATGATAGGAAAAACACATCTAGGTATATTTTTAGTCTTGGATCTGGAGCAGTGGCATGGGAATCAAAGAAATAGCCCATTGTGACTCTATCTTCCACTGTGCCAGAGTATGTTGCAATAGCTGCAGCTGCATGTCAAGCTGTATGGATGAGAAGGGTCTTGAATGAATTGTTGCATAACCAGAATGATGCATCCTAGATTGTCTGTGACAGTAAGTCTGCCATTGCATTGTCAAGGAATCATGTTTTTCACAAACAAAGTAAGCACATTGATACAAGGTATCATTTCATTTGAGAGTTGGTAAATGGAAAAGAAGTTTTTGTTCAGTTTTTTCGATCTGAAGAACAACTTGCAGACATATTTACAAAGCCTTTGGGAAATGAACTGTTTAAAATTCATAGAAGTAATATTGGGGTCTGCAAACTGTAATGCATTGTTTACAACAATTTTGTTTTACATAGTTTTAGTTTTGTTTTTGTTCTGAAATGATTAAGAGGGAGTATGTTAGGATGTAATCATTTCTCACCGCCTGTGTAAATGGTGCATCGGTGGTCGTCTTGACCCTTCAAGATTCGAGGATTAAAACACCGATTAAAATTTTGTTTTATATGAACTTAAATGGTGGCCGCCTTAACCTTTGCAAGCCATAAGACCCCATCACTGCCATTGATTAAGTCTTTTATAAGATCAAAGGGGTAATTTTTGAATTTATGTTTCTGTATAAGTACCAGAAACGAATTGTAATTTATGGATCTTGAAGACATTTTTGAATTGAAGTTGTTACGGTGTATTTGTAGTTATTCTCTCTGCATTTAATTTTGAGTTAGTAAACTCTATTCATAATTTTTTTTTTCTTTCGAAATATCTATAGGCTTGTGCTATTGAGTCATTCCCTTCCAAACCCTGAAAAAATATTGCCTCGGCCCCACATATTGATCGGATTTCGTGATTTGGCAATTTTCGTTGTGTGTTGTTTATGTATCGAGGATTCCCAAATGTCGAAACTCGAAGGGTCCCACAGCCTTATCGCGATTTCACGATTAGACAATTCTGGGTGTATTTTGTTTTTGCATCGGGTGTTAGCAAATCCTGAACCCTGAAATTGTGGGCCCAAATCATGTTTGTAAACCCCGAAACCCAATCCGCCTCCACGTTTTTCACAGTTCTTTCAATTTTGTTTTTATAATGCTAGCAGTTTACCTACTTGCATTTTCAGTTTTTATGCTCCGTTCAATATACTCGAACAATCTCCATTGACTTGATGCTTCTAATGCTCAGTAATGTACTATACCAGTGGAACACACATGAACTGATAATAGTGCATTGACTTGATGCTTCTAATGCTCAGTAATGTACTATACCAGTGGAACACACATGAACTGATAACAGTGCATTGACTTGATGCTTCTAATGCTCAGTAATGTACTATACCAGTGGAACACACATGAACTGATAATAGTGCATTGACTTGATGCTTCTAATGCTCAGTAATGTACTATACCAGTGGAACACACATGAACTGATAATCGTGCATTGAAGGACACCCCATTCGTGGTGCATCCAATAAAGCATGGACCAACAAGAACTACTAGGTACATTCAGTTTTATTGGACGAGCGTACATCTCGAAACATGAGTACTATTATTGATGATGGTGCAGCACATACCCACCACGCGTGGGGCATCCAAGTAAAGATAATGCACGGGCCAAAGCTAGAAGGTGTGTTTGATTTGGTTTCCTACGCATGCATCTGGGTGCACCATCTTAGTGCACTATTATGTGCAACATTCTTCATGTGGTTGGGTAGCTTTAACACTTCATTAAAGAAATTATTATATTATGTGTAATGTAGATTTTGCAATATGTAATGTGTTATGCAGTGGAAGCATAAACCTAACAAGATTTTAATAGCAAAGAATATAAAACCAAGTTTAAATAGAGAGTAACAATTCACAAAATTGATACAATGATTTATGTGGATACTCAATATTGGAAAAAACCAGGCAATAATAATCGGTATTCTTATTATTTAGGGGAGAATTACAATAGCCAACACCACCCACACACATTGTGCCTTGTTAACACACTGTACATTCACCTCTATGGGTACGCTCGTATATATAAAATCTATCACACAGTTATTACACAACTTGTTCACTGAAGTGTGCATGCATGCACATTCTAAATTTAGTTGATGCGCATGCCCAAATTAATTCATCACTTTCTGTAAGACAAGAGAAGCCAAACACCCCTTTCTGCAAGCCAAGAGAAGCCAAACACCATCACATCTCTGCAACTTCTCTAACAGTATTGTTACATGAGTATGGACCATTATGCCTCCATCACTAACATGTCCAATAAACTAATGCACTTTTCCATTATGATACGTTGGACTATTAGTCAAATGCACAACACTTTGACCACTATGGAACACCACATCCTATACATGTGATGGCTGCATTCTTGCAAGACATAACTTGAGTTCGATCTCCTCTTGTCCACATCTCATGAATAATAACCAAAGACTAAATCAATGCAACCACTCTAGGTGATACTTGTGCTTTTGTGTTTGAAGAACCCATTTCCATGTTCTTCACCTTGTTTTTCCATGTGTCAACTGCATGTGAAATGATGATCATTTCCTATCACAATCATCAAACTTACTAATAGCATATAATACTCGAGACATATAACCCTTTTCTTCTTCATCGATTAGGACATAAACCCGAAGAAAACTTACAATGGAAAGTAAAAGGGAATTTACCAGTTTCACATTATTCATAGCAAATTTCCTGAGTATCTTCACCACATACATCTATTGTGATAACCAAGATTACCATATTTCTTGTCTTTGTGTATTTCCATGCCCAAGATTTATTTTGTTGCTCCCAGGTCCTTCATAACAAATGTCCTAACAAACTAAGCCAACCTGTTGATTTCAAACATGCTTGTTCTTGCAACAAGCATAACATTTAACACCAAGATAATAAATATACCATAAACAAAATGGTTATACTCACTTCTTGTAAAATTTGTCTCACCATTAAGGAATCAAACATCTTGTACTATTTTCATGGCATGCTTCAGGCTATACAATGATTCATGAGTTTGCAAACAAATCTTCTGTTGTGATTCTAAACTAACCATTCTGGTTGTTCCATATACATCCCCTTATCCAAAAAAATCCATGTAAAACAGTTTTAACATCTAGCTTTACTAACACAACTAGTGGTGACACAACGTGAGTAGAAACAAGCTCTTAACAAATAGTGAGAAACTTTCATTGAAATCAATACCTTCCAAATACCCTTCTACTACCAGTCATTCTTTGAACCTTTCATCTTTTACTACGTTTGATTTTATAAAAGGAGATTCATCAAACACTGCATCTTTGTCCATGATGATTATGTGGGTAGTATGATCCCACATTCTGCATCCCTCAACATCATCACCATATCAAATATCTACCTTCTTGATCTGGGTCCTACTTAGAATGTTGATAAGAAACATAACCATCACAACCAAATAATTTCACATTTGACTAATTACTAGATGACCTCTTCATACCTCTTCTTGAGTCTTCCAGTCTTTTGCAATCAACAGTGAATAAGTTACCATATATCACAATTTCTTCTATTCACAACTATTGTTGCAACTTGGCATTACTAAACATGCTTATTCAATCTGAGCTACCTTGCAATACTCTACAAGTTCCATGGATATAAACCTACCTTTATCATATATTCTCAAACACTTGATTGACCTCCCAACACATCAACCTTTCTACAGACCCATATTTATAACTTGGACACAATGCTCCACCTAGAATTTTGCATTCAAACAAATTTGACCAAATTCGGCCAAATGAACCCAAGTGAACCTTTTTCGCTCAACTCGAGGGAATTCACACTGGAGTCTTAGTGCTCCACCTTAACATGAACATTTCGTTAAACAAATCCGGCCAAGCCAGCCAAGTAAGCCTTCGCCACTTAGCTCCATGCCCATTTCAAATGGAGTTCACCAAGCCTTTTATAGACTTCATTACATGCAATCCATGGACACAATACCACAGGATACCCAAAAAACATGGACCCGAAAAACCACCTTCTTTGACCTAAAAAACATATTTAATTCATTAACTCTTTCACTAAGTCAAGGTTAAACCAACACACATGCCCCCCCACATACTCAATCTACCTAAATATATGTTTAGAATTTTCATAGGTGACCAGATAAACTTGGGGTATGCATGCCTATCCTGGTCTTATAGACATAAGCCCAATTTACATGCAATCAATATTTTTTACAACTCCAAAGTAAATAAAATTTATTTATTTATTTTTATTTCAAGGTGACTCAACCATCACCGCCCTGTGAATTTTATGTGAACATAGGGGGTGAGACACAACAAACAGAAAAAACTTCATCAAACATACTTGTAGCTGAATTTGTTTCTTTTGTGGAGTCCTCTTTGGATGCTTTTTGTCTTTTCCAACAATCCTTCTTGAGATGCCTAGATTTGCCACAAAACTAACATTTCCCCTTACCCTTACTGTATTTTGACTTGGACCTCATTGTACCTTTCTGATCTTCCCCTCATTCTGTAGATCGACCTCCACCATTGCTTCTATTGTTGAGGTTTCTTTATTGTATCTTATCCTCAGCTCCTCATACAACAAAGCTTTCACAATCATGTCATAATCAATGGAATTTGTTGAGTAGAACCACATTGATGTGAGAAAATGATCCCAAGACTCGGGAAATGAACACAGTAGTGTAACTTCCTTGTCCTCATCTTCGTTCTTTACTTCCATACAAGATAATTGACAAATCAAAGTATTGAAAAGATTTAAGTGATCAACAATTTTTGTACCTTCTTTCTTCTGTAACATGTACAACTGCCTCTTCAAGAAAATGATGTTGTTCAAGGGCTTTGTCATATATGAAATCTTCAATATGTTCCACAAACTTATTGTTTTCTCCTCTTCAGCGATGTTAAACAACACTTCATATGCCAGACACAAACGAATGGTACTAAGGGATCTTGCATCCAAATCTTTTGAGTCCTCATCTGTCATGCTTGCCGATTTCATTTAATTTTTAGTCAATGCCTTTTGAAATCCTTGTTGCACAAGAGAATCCTTCATTTTGAGCTTCCATAAATCAAAGTTATTATTACCACTGAATTTCTCCACCTCAAATTTAGAACTATGCAGTTTCACCATTAGCACAAAAAATCGTCCAAACCACTACTTATAAAAAATAAACCTTTAAATGTGGAGGAATATTCCTATATATTTCAAGGTTGAATCAAAAAATCTTTAGTCCAAAGTTTAATCCAAATATAAAAACCTTTAAAAAAAAACCACGCACCTTATTTTTTTATAAATGGTGATCATGTATAACACCACCCCAAAATGAACTTTAATAAAATAGATTCCTCATATAATTTGTCTCATGTGCATAATAAGACAAAACGTGAACCGATACTTATCCCTCACATTTATTAAATTAATATCCTAAACTTTTAATACGTCATCCATGATTTAATAATCCTCCATGTCTTATGCATAAGGAAACAAAAAGGTTTGAATTTCATACCATGACCTTCCAAAAACATTTATTTTTGGATTAAATAGCAGTTGTCGTAGCTATCGATGATGATAGCTTGTGGCAATTAGAAAATTTTCGCGGCTTGTAAGAGGATAGCCTGCGACACTTTTGTTAAATTGTCGCATTGTGTAATAGGGATTACCCGCCCCACTTTGTAGAATTTGAAAATTTCGCAAGTGTTCTTGTGACTACCGCATTTTGTAAGAGGGACAACCTTCGACAGTTTAATAAAAATCGTCAAGTAGGCCAACCCACTCAACTTGGCTTGGCTTGGTTAATCTCTGTTGTTATCCAATGACTAGATTCTCTTCTCCTTCACTCTTTGATCTTTCAACTCTATTCTTTGTTACCACTTGTTAGGTAGCAAAATCATAAACATAACAAGATTCTAATAGAAAAGAATATAAAACAAATATTAAACCAAGAACATCAATTCGCACAATTGACGCAGTGATTTATGTGGAAACGAAATACAGGAAAAAATTACGAGGTAACGATAATTATTATTTTTATTATTCAAGGGAGAATTACAATAGCGAACACCGGCATACAAACATCCTCTCCTCACCACGCACACACCACACTCTACAGTATTGTGTTTTGCTCACACACTGCACATTCACCTCTATGGGTATGCTTGTATATATAACATCTATCACATAGTTACACGATCTGATCATAAATAGATCATATAGTTACAGAACCTGTTCACTGAAGTGTGCATGAATGCACATTCTAAATTTAGTCGATGTGCATGTGTATGCTACCGCATGGGAAATTGGTTGGCACGTTTTCAACATAATGTGGATATTGCAGTGTTTAGTGATTTTGTAAACACTTTATAGTTAGTGTTAATATAGTGCATCGACATCAAATTGCAAATCAACAATGGTGTCAAATCCAGTAGTCTTAACATTTCACTTGTTGGCATTTTGGGCATATTTGTCCATCAGTTTTGTCCCAAATTAGTCAAAATTTATGGGAACTCTATCTTTGAGTGATTAAGTTTGTATAATTTGAGTACCCCAAGGGTTTTCTAGGTATTGAATCCATTTATGCATTCAAAAATGAAATTTAAATAACATAAAATGGTGATTCCACCAAGATTTACTTGGCGATATTCCAGTGAAAATGTTTAAAATGTTTAAAAGATACAATGTTTAGACAATGTCGTGTCAAAATGGAACGCAATGTCTCGAGCTATGAGGTGTATTCGGTTTGTTTCAAGGTGCATGCATCTCAACATGCCAATGTTGTTGTACAGTGTGGATGTCACCGTGTGTTTTGGTTTCTTAGGTATATTGACATTAATTTTAAAATTTACACATGCAAACTTAATTTTTTAAGTCAAAAATTTTCCCTTATCCATATATTTATATATAATATATTTAAATAACATGTTATATCCAAATATAAGTAACAAATAGGTTTTACATTGTGTGTCACAGTAGCTGATGGGTCTTGACACTTTGAATAGCATCATTCAAATTTTCACTTATGTCAAGACACGTCAACTACACCAACTATTCACACTTTGTATCCAAATCCTTTGTGAATAGCATCATTCAAATTTTCAATCCCCACTGCGATTTCTAACTTCAACATAAGTAACAATTTCTGAAATTCAAATTTTCATTTTTGTGTAAAGCATGCATAACAAAATTTATGAATTCTATGACAGAGGAGGTTTCATGCATAGCACAAGTTATAAATTCTATAATAAAGGCTACATGTATAACACATGTTATAGATTTTATAGCAGAGGTTACATGCATAACAAAGGTTATAAATCCTATAACACATGTTGCATTACACTGATATGCTCAAAAGTCACAGTGACTCTTTGGACCATATCACACCCGACAGGATGGAAAGTGAAGGTTGAGAGGGAAATAAATATCAAGGATTCAAGAATATTGTCGAGAACCTGCATGCAACTATCGAGAGAGGTAAGACTCATAAAAATTTAGTTTAAAATTTCAATTGCAGTGAACATTGTCATGCTCTCTTTTATTGTTTGAATTTTTTAAAATTATCACTGCACAAGGATGGAAATTTTCTTTGTATGTGAATGTAAAAAAATTATTTTTTTGGTTGAATCTATGTGGCCACATCAATTTTAAAATTTTTCTTCTTTCACACTTATTTTCTTACTATGTACTTATTTTCTTATTACGTTTGGTTTTTGAGAATCCACATGTTAAATACCTTCCCGCCAATGTTTTTATATGTCTTCCTAATAATAATAATAAGCACGGGTGCCTCTAATTCAAATACTTCACCTCTTACTGTATTGCAACAACACTGCACTCGATAAATAAAACAAAGTTATATAGTATAATCTCTTCATTTTTATTGAATAGAAGCTAACAATTCATTGAAAAAGTGGAGGTGGTGCAAGAAACTTGTCGCTCTCGGAAGGGAACACCAACATCCTTCACATTCAGCTTGAACGTAGGCAATGAGGGGGGGATTTTATTCTTGTGTCTAGCCTTCCAGGCCCCTTTGTTTTTATGATTCTTCTCACAACACACAAATCTCCCCATCTCCACAGATATAAGAAAGAATGAAGGCATAAACATGATCAATTTTGAATCGAATGGATCTGATAATTGGAAGGATGTTATTTAATATAGTAGGTATCTGATTTCATTTTCTAAGTGATTTCACTTTGATTTAAAAGATGGGAAAAAAATATTAAACATTATGTGAAGGACAATTTTAAAGACAAACTAGTCATAAAAAATTTACTTGACTGGTAGGAGTACCCGTCAAATTTATACCTAGTTGGTGCCCTCGACATACCTACAAATTAGGGTAAGAATTTCAAAATTAAACAGTTAATTAGATTTGACCATTTTGAAATTCTAATATTTTGTGACAGTTACAATGAAGAATGTTGACAATCATGAGAAAATTTTAATTGTATTTGATGGTCAAATATAAATAATTGATGCCTAGTTTTTAGGCATTCGTTAAGCATCTAGATGGTAGTTGAACTCCAGGTGTAATTCTTAAAATTGCCAAGTGTTTGAATAATTTTTCCACGTTTTCCCCCTAAACAGTTGCATTGCCCCACAACGCAATTGTGTTGTGTGTTATTTAAATCTTAGTTTGTTCTCTCATCTATGCCAAGAAAGGATCGAATTTATTATTGTATTTTGTTGTAGCTTTTGTTTTGTGCACAACGAGAGTCATTTTTATGCAACAACGATTTTTTTTATGTGACAAAGATATGTTATTTCTTAT
>JASDQU010100888.1:103928-114052 GCA_032191745.1 Picea mariana
TCTTTCGACCTCGCTGTTAGACGTAAAGTAAGATGAGTCATGCTTCTGACCTCGCTATTAGACGTAAAGCATGACGCCGTGTGATCCCTACTTCTGACCTCGCTGTTAGATGTAAAGCAAGATGAGTCATGCTTCTGACCTCGATGTTAGGTGTAGAGCATGACGCCATGTGATCCTTGCTTCTAACCTCGTTGTTAGACGTAAAGTAAGATGAGTTATGCTTCTAACCTAGTTGTTAGACGTAAAGCATAATGCTATTGATTCCTTTCTTATGACCTAGTTGTTAGATGTAAAACAAGATGATTTCTCGCTTCTGACCTCGTTGTTAGATGTAAAGCGAGATGTTGATGTGTTCCTTGCTTCTGACCTCATTGTTAGACATAAAGCAAGATGAGTCATGCTTCTAACCTAGTTATTAGATGTAAAGCATGACAATGTGATTCCTAGCTTCTGACCTAGTTGTTAGACGTAAAGCGAGATGATGATATTACTTGCTTCTGACCTAGTTGTTAGACATAAAGCAAGATGTGACTGACACTGAGCTACCAGATTAACTGTTGTGACATTGAGCTAGTGTAGTACTATGATGTGCGAGCCTAGTGCTGTGATGAGGTATCATTTTTACTGATACATATTTGATGCAGAAGATGATAGCATTCTTTCGAGAATGATGATGCTTCCGATGAAGAAAACTTCTGATGACTTGTGCTAGACAATGTTTCAAGATGATATTGACGATACTGTCCTCCAGATGCCACTGATGATGCTGACCTCTCTCGCCTGATGCTAATGAAGAATACCCTTCTTGTTAAGGGGGAGTGTTGAAATAATGTAACTGTGAAGAGAATTCTTATTATTATTGGATTAAATCCCCATTGTGGATTAATCATTTGATTATTATTATTATTATTATTATTGGATTAATCACCATTGTGGATTAATCATGTCGGTAATTGTATGAGGAACAAATCCCCTTTTGCCGATTGGTCATTGGATAATTACAAAGGGCAAAATAAGAAGTCGGCCCCGACAATTATTATGGAAGACCCATAATTAATTAAAGGTGGGTTTACCCACCCAGAGTGAGAGGTCAGCCCTGCCAGTTGTGACCTTTCACACATGCCATTTTTGTATAAATAAGAGGCTAGCGCCTCACTTCAAACACACAACTCACTTGCTCATTCTCTTATGAGGCAAGTTGCAATTACCAGTTGGAGAGAAGGAGAAAAGTGGTGCATCTCTTGGGGAGGACTTTCTGTATCGGTTTGAGTTATCTCTTGAACATTGTATAAACTATTTATGATAAGGAAGTTTTTGCTGGGTTTTCTTCCCCTAGAGGGTTTCCCAACATAAATGTTGTGTCTCTTGTGAATGTGTATTTCTCAATGATCTTGTTCTTATTATGCTCTTATCTAACGAAATGCAAAGAACTATAATAATGGCATAAACATTAACACATCCATGATTTAATAATCCTCCATGTCTTATGCATAAGGAAACAAAAAGGTTTGAATTTCATACCATGAACTTCCAAAAACATTTATTTTTGGATTAAACAATAGTTGTTGTAGCTCTCGATGATGATAGCTTGTGGCAATTAGAAAATTGTCACGGCTTGTAAGAGGATAGTCTGCGACACTTTTGTTAAATTGTCACATTGTGTAAGAGGGACAACCTTGTCACTACGTGTTCTTTCGACTGTCGCATTGTGTAATATGGATAACCTTTGACAGTGTAATAAA
Source organism: Picea mariana (assembly GCA_032191745.1). Lineage (NCBI taxonomy): Eukaryota > Viridiplantae > Streptophyta > Pinopsida > Pinales > Pinaceae > Picea > Picea mariana. The sequence goes on from JASDQU010100888.1 coordinate 105,671, forward strand.
ACTCGTCAAGTAGGCCAATCCACTCAACTTGGCTCGGCTCGGTTAATCTGCGTTGCTATCCAATGACTAGATTCTCTTCTCCTTTGCTCTTTGATCTTTCAACTCTGCTCTCTGTTACCACTTGTTCGGTAGGAAATCATAAACTTAACAAGATTGTAATAGAAAAGAATATAAAAACAATATTAAACGGAGAACATCAATTCACACAATTGACGCAGTGATTTATGTGGAAAAGAAATATAGGAAAAAACTACGATGTAACGATAATTAGTATTTTTATTAATCAAGAGAGAATTACAATAGCAAACACCGGCATACAAACATCCTCTCCTCACCATGCACACACCACACTCTACAGTATCATGTTTTGCTCACACACTGCACATTCACCTCTATGGGTATGCTTGTATATATAACATCTATCATACAGTTACATTATCTGATCATGAATAGATCATATAGTTAAACAACCTGTTCACTGAAATGTGCATGCATGCATATTCTAAATTTAGCTAATGTGCATGTGTGTGCTACCGCATGGGAAATTGGTTGGCACATTTTCAACATAATGTGGATACTGCAGTGTTTAGTGATTTTGTAAACACTTTATAGTTAGTGTTAATATAGTGCATCGACATCAAATCGAAAATCAACAATGGTGTCAAATCCAATAGTCTTAACATTTCACTTGTTGGCATTTTGGGCATATTTTTCCATCAGTTTTGTCCCAAATTAGTCAAAATTTATGGGAAATCTAGCTTTGAGTGATTAAGTTTGTATAATTTGAGTACCCCGAGGGTTTTTTAGGTATTGAATCCATTTATGAATTCAAAAATGCAATTTAAACAACATAAAATGGTGATTCCACCAAGATTTACTTGGCGATATTCCAGTGAAAATGTTTAAAATGTTTAAAAGATACAATGTTTAGACAATGTCGTGTCAAAATGGAACGAAATGTCTGGAGCTATGAGGTGTATTCAGTTTATTTCAAGGTGCATGCATCTCAACATGCCAATATTGTTGTACAATGTAGATGTCACTGTGTATTTTGGTTTCTTAGGTATATTGACATTAATTTTAAAATTTACACATGCACACTTAATCTTTTAAGTCAAAAATTTCCCCTTATCCATATATTTATATATAATATATTTAAATAACATGTTGTATCCAAATATGAGTAACAAATATGTTTTACATTGTGTTTCACAGTAGCTGACGGGTCTTGACACTTTGAATAGCATCATTCAAATTTTCACTTATGTCAAGACCCATCAACTACACCAACTATTCACACTTTGTATCCAAATCCATTGTGAATATCATCATTCAATTTTCAATCCCCACTGCGAGTTCTAACTTCGGCATAAGTAACAATTTCTGAAATTCAAATGTTCATTTTTGTGTAAAGCATGCATAACAAAATTTATGAATTCTATGACAGAGGAGGTTTCATGCATAGCACAAGTTATAAATTCTATAACAAAGGCTACATGTATAACACATGTTATAGATTTTATAGCAGAGGTTACATGCATAACATAGGTTATAAATCCTATAATACATGTTGCACAACACCGATATGCTCAAAAGTCATAGGGACTCTTTGGACCATATCATAGCCGACAGGATGGAAAGTGAAAGTTGAGAGGGAAGTAAAGATCAAGGATTCAAGAATATTGTCGAGAACCTACATGCAACTATCGAGAGAGGTAAGACTCATAAAAATTTAGTTTAAAATTTCAATTGCAATGAACATTGCCATGCTCTCTTTTATTGTTTGAATTTTTTAAATTATCACTGCACAAGGATGGAAATTTTCTTTGTATGTGAATGTAAAAATTTCATTTTTTTGGTTGAATCTATGTGGCCACATCAATTTTAAAAATTTTCTTCTTTCACACTTATTTTCCTACTATGTACTTATTTTCTTATTACATTTGGTTTTCGAGAATCCACATGTTAAATACCTTCCCACCAATGTTTTTATATGTCTTCCTAATAATAATAATAAGCATGGGTGCGTCTAATTCAGATACTGCACCTCTCACTCTATTGCAACAACCCTGCACTTGATAAATAAAACAAAGTTGTATAGTATAATCTCTTCATTTTTATTTAATAGAAGCTAACAATTCATTGAAAAAGTGGAGGTGATGCAAGAAACTTGTTGCTCTCGGAAGGGAACACCAACATCCTTCACATTCAGCTTGAATGTGGGCGATGAGGAGGGGATTTTATTCTTGGGTCTAGCCTTCCAGGCCCCTTTGCTTTTATGATTCTTCTCACAACACACAAACCTCCCCATCTCCACAGATATAAGAAAGAATGAAGGCATAAACATGATCAATTTTGAATCGAATGGATCTGATAATTGGAAGGATGTTATTTAATATAGTAGGTATCTGATTGCATTTTCTAAGTGATTTCACTTTGATTTAAAAGATGGGAAAATAATATTAAACATCATGTGAAGGAAAATTTTAAAGACAAACTAGTCATAAAAAATTTACTTAACTGGTAGGAGTACCCGTCAAATATATACCTAGTTGGTGCCCTCGACATACCTGCAAATTAGGGTAAGAATTTCAAAATTAAACAGTTAATTAGATTTGACCATTTTGAAATTCTAATATTTTGTGACGGTTACAATGAGGAATGCTGACAATCATGAGAAAACTTTAATTGTATTTGATGGTCAAATATAAATAATTTATGCGTAGTTTTTAGGCATTCGTTAAGCATCTCGATGGTAGTTGAACTCTAGGTGTAATTTTTAAAATTGCCAAGTGTTTGAATTGTTTTTCCACATTTTCCCCCTAAACAGTTGCATTGGCCCACAACGCAATTGTGATGTGTGTTATTTAAATCTTAGTTTGTTCTCTCATCTATGCCGAGAAAGGATCGAATTTATTCTTGTACTTTGTTGCAGATTTTGTTTTGTGCACAACAAGAGTCTTTGCTATGCAACAACGATTTTTTTATGTGACAAAGATATGTTATTTCCTATTTGTTGTGTTTTTTATGTAATAGAGAGGTAATGCAGTTATCTTTTGTAGTTTGTTTTTTATGTAAGAGGAATCTCTTCTTTAATGTTCTGTGGCATTTTTTAAAACATACTATTTAAAAAATCAAAGTTTTTTTTTTTATCGTTACAGTGAAAAGATTTTCATTGGGAAATTTTTGGATAGCATCTGAGTTTCTTTGGGTGTGATTTTCATTTGTCATTTAATTCCATTGGTGCTCAGATATTTCATTTGGTATCATAGCAGGTTTCTTACATCATCTTACTTTATTTGAATAAGGAGAAATGGCCCAAAAATCAAATGCAATTTAGTACGAGATTCCTCTTTTCAATGGGGAAAACTATGAGAACTGGTGTGTAAAGATGAGAACTTTTCTCATATGACAAGATTTATATGGGTGCCTGTTTTTGTAGGTTACATAGAGCCAACTGATGAGACTGCCTATAATGTTCTCTATGTTAATCAAAAGACAAGACTGAAGGAGAACATGAAAACGGATGCCAAATCTTTGTTCATCTTTCAAACTTGAGTTGACATCACAGTGTTTCCAAACATTACAGAATGTAGTAAGTCCCATGATGCTTGAGAAATCTTGGAGAAGGAATACAAGGTATTTGTTAAGGTAAAATTTGTCAAACTCCAAATGTTGGGAATATATTTTGAATCTCCTACTGTGAAAGAAAATGAGAGTGTTGAATATTTTATTACTAGAGTTCAAAATATTGAAAATTTTATTCATGATCATGGTGAATCTCTTGAAGATTGGAGGATTGTTGAAAAAGTTTTGGGATATCTTCCTAAGAACTTTGATCCCATCACTATTTCTATAGAGGAGCCAAGAAATTTATCATAGCTAACCCTTGTTGATCTGTTTGGAATCCTTCAAGTACATGAAGACATGTTAAAAAAGACTGAGGAAACTCATGATCACGCTTTCCAAAGTTGAAGGTTGACAAAAAGAAGAAACAATATTTCAATACCATGAATGATGATTCTCATTTTTCTTCATCATTAAATAGAGGAGGTAGAGGTTGTGGAAGAGCTAGAGAAAGAGGAGGTCATGGTATAGGAAGAAGCAATATTCATGGGAGAAGTAACTTCCATTACAACTATTGTAAAAAGTTGGTCACCTTGAAAGCTATTGTTTTAAGATGAAAAGGAGAACTCTCAATCTTTGTTTCTCACATGTAATATTTTTTATGATAAAGATGATTTTGTATGGTATTTTGATAGTGGTTGCTCAAATCACATGACATGAAATAAAAATCATTTTGTAAAGTTAGATGAGAGTGTTAAGGGAAAAGTAAATTTTGGAAATGATAATGAGGCAGGAGTAAGGGTAAAAGGTACCCTTGCCATAAAATTCAAATATAGAAGTATTATGTATATACAAGATACTTATTTTTCTCTAAGTTTAAAGCATAACTTGATTAGCATAGGACAACTAAATTCTAAAAACTACAAGACTGCTTTTTAAGGAAGATTTTGTAAGATTTTTAACAACAAAGGCCTTGTTGCCAAATTTCCTATGATAGATAATATGATGGTTTTGTTAAGTATGAAACCAAAAGTATCTTTCTTTAAGTCCTTGGTTGATGAGTCTTGGTTATGGCCCAAAATTTTTGGGCACCTTAATTTTGGATCTCTTTCCTTCATGCAAAAGAAGAATTTGGTAAGAGGTTTTCCTTCATTCATAGAACCCAATAATAAGATATGTGAAGCTTGTGAAAAAGAGAAACAACATAGAGATAAATTTCCTCATCGTCATTTTAGAGCAAGTGAACCTTTGGCCTTAGTGTACTTGCAAATATTTGTGTCCCCATGTAGACCTTATCTCTTGGAAATAATATGTATTTTCTTCTCTTTATAGATGATTTTTCAAGGATGTGTTAGATCTATTTCTTTAGTGAGAAGTCTCAATGTTTTAGTTTCTTTTAAAATTTTAAAACACTTGTTTAGAAGGAATAGGATACTATTTGAAATTATTGAGAACTGATTGAGCTGGAGAATTCAACTCTAATGAATTCAAAGAACTTTGCATATTACATGGCATCAAGAAGGAGTTAACTACTACATATACTCCTCAACAAAATGATGGCTAGATGTATGTTAAAAGAAATGATTTTGTCAAATATGTATTAGGAAGATGCAGTCCATACAACTATGTATATCCTCAACAAAAGTCCTACAAAGATGGTAAAAAATTCTACTCCTTATGAAGCTTGGTTTTATAGAAAACCAACTATTTATCATCTAAAATTTTTTGGGTCTAAATGCTTTGTTCACACTCATGCACAACAAAGACATAAATTAGATGGAAATTTAGTGAAATGTATTTTCATTGGATATTTAGAAGAAAACAAGGCTTATAGGTTTTTTAATCCACTTAATAACAAAATTTATATTAGTAGAGATGTGATATTTGATGAAGGAGGAGTTTATCACAAGAATGAAGAAGAAGATAAAGTGCTTACACCACATATTGAAAACTTAATTTATGATAACAATGATCAGTCTTTGCATCCATCTAATGCAACAAATGCACGCTCAGCTTCAAGGAGTTCTCCATGAAATTCATCTTCATCTTCTTCGATAGAAATATCTGATGTTGATACACAATCAACATCTTCATCTAGTCCTCTTATAAAAACAAGAAGTTTGAAGGAGATATATGAGACATCTAGGTATGTTGGTGATAATTTTTCTCTTTTTTCTTCCTCCTATGTTGAATATTTTAATTTTAAAGAATATTTCATTGGTGATCCATGGGTGCAAGAGATGGAGGATGAGATGTCACGGATTGAAAAAAATGATACATGGGAGTTAGTTGATCTTCCTCGTGGAAAATGCACTAATGGTGTAAAGTGGATTTACAGGATAAAATTTAATATGGATGGAAGTATTTCAAAGTATACATCAAATTTTGTTGCAAAAGGATATGTGCAACAGGAAGGCATTGACTATGAGGAAACATTTTCTCCAGTAGCAAGAATTGAAACTGTAAGAAATTTTCTTTCCATTGCATACCGGTTAAAGTTAACTTGAAACTGTAAGAAATTTTCTTTTCACTGCATACCGGTTAAAGTTAACAGTTTATAAGATGGATGTTAAATGTACTTTCTTAAATGGATATTTGAAGGAAGAAGTTTATGTTGAACAACCCCAAGGTTTGATTGTTAAAGGTAAATAAGATAAGGTTTATAGGCTTAAAAAGGATCTTTGTTGTCTTAAACAAGCCCCTAGAGCTTGGTACTCTAGAATTGATAAATATCTTCTTTATCATGGATTTGTTAAATTTCCTTCTAAAAGTACACTGTAAAAAAAAGGTTGTGGATTCAGATTTCATCATTTTTTATTATATGTAGATGACTTAATTTTTATGAGCACCTCATCCTCACTTGTGAAGGAGTTCAAGGAGGCAATGAAATCTGAATTTGAGATGTCTAATTTAAGAGAAATGCAAAATATTTTGGGTATGCAAATCAACCAAACAGTTGGAGGTATATCCATTGGTCAATTCAAAAATTTTGAAGATTTTTTGAAGAGGTTTAACATGCATGGTTGTAAACCTGTAAGTACTCCCTTAGTTGTTGGAAATAAATTGACAAAGGAAGATGAAACTCCACTTTGTAATGCCACTTTTTATAGATCTTTGGTAAACGATTTTATGTATCTGACCAGACATCATGTTTGTTGGGAGTCTAGTTTCCAAGTTCATGCATCAACCTCATGAGTCTCATTCACATGCAACAAAAATAATCCTTAGATATGTAAGTGGTACAAATTTTTTTGGATCATTTTATAATGTTACTAATGATTCCAATGTTGTAGCATACACATATATAGATTGGGTTGGTTGAAAAAGCACTTATAGATATTTTTTTCTCTTTGGAGGAAAACTTGTTGCTTGGATCAGCAAAAGACAACCCACTTTTACTCTATCTACAATTGAAGCATAGTATATTGTAGCGTCATCAATAAATATATAAGCCATCTCCATGAAAAGAATATTTGAAGACTTATGAATGAACGTCAATAAGTCAATCAACTTATTTTGTGGCAGTCAAAGCACAATCTCCATAACCAAGAATCATTTATTCCATGAGCAAACAACAATTGATATTAGACATCATTTCATTCAAAAACTTGTATAACAACAATTCATCTCTTTCAAATTTTTCCTATCTGAAAACCAGCTTGCAAACATTTTCACTAAAGCTCTTCCAAAGGATAAATTAACAAATCTTAGATTGTTGCTCGAAAGTAAAATGTTTAGGGAGGTTGAAATAACCAATGCCTAGTTTTTAGGCGTTAGTTAAGCATGTAGACGGTAGTTGAAATCCAGGTGTAATTTTTAAAACTGCCAGGTGTTGCTTTTGTTTTGCCCAACAAGTATAGTCTTTTTTATGTAACAACGATTATTTTTTATGTGACAGAGATATGTTGTTGTTTATTTGTTGTGTTTTTTTATGTAACAGAGAGGTGCTGCAGTTATCTTCTGTAGTATTTTTCTTTATACAAGAGAGACCTCTTACTTTTGTTTGTAGCATTTTTTTAAAACATAGCATTTAAAAAAACATAGTGTTTCTTTTATCTTTACACTCCAAAGATTTTCATTAGGATCTTTTAGACAGGATCTGAGTTTCTTTGGGCGTGATTTTCATGTCATTTAAGTCCATTCATGCCCAGCAGCCCAGGTCTTTCACAAATTACCTGGTAACATGCAATTTGCCTGTCCAATTCAATCCCTGCAGTGCCAAATTTCAAGTGGGGCAGTGTGTATGTATGTTGACCTTCACGAGACGTCTAGTAATCCTGAACGCATGTGATAAAGGTGGGAATAGACACCCAAATAGACACCCACCCGTCCAATTCATTCCCTGCAGTGCCAAATTTCATAGTCGGGCAGTGTCAAATTTCAAAGTGGGGCAGTGTGTATGTATGCGTACCTTCACGAGACGTTAGTAATCCTGAACGCCTCTGATAAAGGTGGGAATAGACACCCTCATTACCTAGTGCCTTTAGGTTCACGTGACACACAGTCTATAGGTTCACTGCCATGTAAATGTTTTTTAATTGTTAAATGCACCCTTATCGAGGCTCCTTAAACATAAACAAGTTCTGGGAATGTCTATAAAAGTGGATGAATGTATTGCATTAAAATAAATGAAGTTTGTTAAAAGCCGTGGAAGCTATATGCCTATTGGGAAGGCACAACCATTGAGGCTCAACTACTCAAATGCGTCACTTGTATAAATAACTGTTCGATGTTTCGTCGTTCATACACTTTAATTGGGAAGCGGGCAGGTAAACACAAATGAGCTTGGATTTATTCTGTTGTAATCGAATCATA
>JASDQU010100888.1:114072-125901 GCA_032191745.1 Picea mariana
TGGGGCAGTGTGTATGTATGCGTACCTTCACGAGACGTTAGTAATCCTGAACGCCTCTGATAAAGGTGGGAATAGACACCCTCATTACCTAGTGCCTTTAGGTTCACGTGACACACAGTCTATAGGTTCACTGCCATGTAAATGTTTTTTAATTGTTAAATGCACCCTTATCGAGGCTCCTTAAACATAAACAAGTTCTGGGAATGTCTATAAAAGTGGATGAATGTATTGCATTAAAATAAATGAAGTTTGTTAAAAGCCGTGGAAGCTATATGCCTATTGGGAAGGCACAACCATTGAGGCTCAACTACTCAAATGCGTCACTTGTATAAATAACTGTTCGATGTTTCGTCGTTCATACACTTTAATTGGGAAGCGGGCAGGTAAACACAAATGAGCTTGGATTTATTCTGTTGTAATCGAATCATACAATGAGGCCATGTGAATGTTAATAGTTATTGGGAAATGGAATAAACCATTGACTCAATGCATTCATATTTAAACGTAGTCACATTATTGATCTTAACGATCTAATCACATTGCTACAAAGTCAACATCTTTATAGGGCATTTAACATGTTTGGTTTTTTAAAAATCTTTCCCTGGTAAACCAGAGATGGAATTTGACGGACAATCATGGCTGATTCGTCTTTCAAATAATGAATTACCATGAAAATTTTTATTAATTTCCGTAGCCATACAACTTCAGTGCATGTTAAACATGTTGCCATATATTATGCCTCAGTTGTACTGAGTGCAACACTGCAACACTGGTTTGCTTCCTGCTAAACCATGAGAACATCATGAAGTACTCTTATGATCTGTGACACTACCAGCCCAATCTGAATCATAGTAACATTTGATCTGTGATGTGCTAGAAAAGGGAGCAGTGAAGCTTCATTATGTGGCTACCAATGAGCAGGTTACAGATGTGCTAATCAAACCTTTGACAAAGGTGAAGTTTGAGTACCTCAGAGACAAACTTGGATTGATCCCTTGTAAGAGGGAGTAAAGAGCTGCCAGTAGTGGAGCAAGTCATTTATAGGTAGGATGTGGGATAGTCTATTTTATTCTTGTCGAGTAGTATGAAAAATGATTGGCTCTAAGATTACTCATCCAATATGAAAAAGGATTGGCACTGAGTAAGACAGTTCTTGGTGAATTGATAGTTCTTGGTGAACTCTATAGCTTCCTCTAGCATATGGCTAGTAGGACATTTCTTGGTGAACTGCACAAACAGTTCTTGGTGAACTGAATGAATAAAAATCCTGTAATGACAGTAGTGTGCTCAGAGAAGCTATTGATCCCAATGCTAGCTATGGATACAAAACTTCTCTTGATGAATAGACTCTGCATGGATCAACAAGTCAATAGCCAAGTAAAGACAAATGGATGTAACAGTTGGTACTAGAAAAATACCTTCCTTAGTAAGAGGGAGTGTTGAATTATATAGCTTTGGAAGCTATTTTCTCTATTGTAACTAACCATGTAAATAAATTTTTGATATAGTGTTAACTTTATGTAAAGCATCAAACACATGCCATGTGTAAACCTTATAGCACCTCTAAGAGGGCTGCTTAGGGAGGTTGTAGTGGCTAGCTTAGGGAGGTTGCTTAAGACGACTGATTAGGATGGTTGGAGTGGCCAGCCTAGGGGGGTTGCTTAGGGTGGTGGAATGACAAGTGTATAGCAACTGTAATACAAGCCTAAGACAACAATTTAGGGCAGCCACTAGAAGAGACAAATGAAGTGACATTTGGGAGCATTAGGAGGTGGCTCTTAGGAACTTTAGGAGGTGGCTCTTGGGAACTTTAGAAGGTGACTCTTGGCAACCAAAGGAGGAAAGGTATGACAGTTGTTCTACGGTTGTCATACATTCTTAGGAGGATGCTTAGGGCACCCAAACCAACCTATAAAAAGGGGCATTCACTTACCATTTACATAACTCCTTTTTGTTGGAATCTTCTGTTGAGGCAAGGCAGCTATTTGCTCAAGTATTTTTTGTTGGTATATGGCTAATATCTACTATAATTTTTTGTTGGTATATGGATGCTAGTTGTTGGAGTCTTCTACTGGTATATAGCTAGTTGTTAAAGTATACTACTAATACAAGAACTTTATTCTTGTTGAATTCTTATGTTGTTCCTTGTTGATATAAGGCTAAAGTTAGTTATCTTTTGGTGACTTTGTGAAGATGTTACTATAAGTGTTATTTCAACTATTTGTGAATTTTGTGAGTGCTGAAATAGAGGTATTGTTTCAGCCCTCTGAGTCCTAGCTAGTTACTCTAAAGTCTTGTATTGTTATTGTACTTTGTTGAAAAATCTAAAGAGAAGTTTTGGCTGGGCTTTCTACCCCAAGAGGGTTTCTCAGGGTATACTTGTGTTCTTTCTGTGATTGTCTCACTTTCAGTGATCCTGATATATGCAAGATGTATTGGTATGTTGGTTGTATGTTGTAAATTTTTAAATTTACCTACATGCATCAGTTTTTCGAAATTTACAACATACAGCCAACATACCAATACATCTTGCATATATCAGGATCACTAAAAGTGAGACAATCACAAAGAGAACACAAGTATACCCTGGAAAACCCTCTTGGGGTAGAAAACGTAGCCAAAACTTCTCTTTAGATTCTTCAACAAAGTACAATAACAGTACAAGACTTTAGAGTAACTAGCTAGGACTCAGAGGGATGAAACAATACCTCTGTTTCAACACTCACAAACTTCACAAATATTTGAACTAACACTTATAGTAACAACTTGACAAAGTCACCAAAAGATAATTGGCTTTCCTTCTTGCTGTAACAGAGTTATGGAAGCTTTAACATAGTATTTATAACAGCCTTATATCATAAAGGAACAACAAAATAATTCAACAAGAATAAAGTGCTTGTATCAGCAGTATACTTCAACAACTCGCTGCCATATACCAACAAAAGACTCCAACAACTAGCATCCATATACCAATAGAAAATTACAGTAGATATTAGTCATATACCAGCAAAAAATAAGTCAACAAATAAATGTCTTGCCTCAACAAAAGACTCCAACAAAAAAGAGTTATGTAAATGGTAAGTGAATTCCCCTTTTTATAGGTTGGTTTGGTTTCCCTAAGCATCCCCCTAAGAATGTATGATAGTTGTATAACAACTGTCATACCTACGCTCCTTTGGATGCCAAGCGTCACCTCCTAAAGTTCCCAAGAGCCACCTCCTAATGCTCCCAAAGGTCACTTTTTTTATCTCTTTTAGAGACTGCCCTAGATTATTGTCTTAGGATTTTACGAGAGTTGTTATACAACTGTCATACCACCAACCTAAGCAACCCCCCTAAGCTGTCCATTCCAACCATCCTAAGCATCCCTCTTAAGAAACCTCCCTAAGCTAGCCACAACAACCTCCCTAAGCAGCCCTCTTAGAGGTGATATGAGGTTGACACATGGCATTTGGTTGTCTTGGCATAAGGTCGAAACTTGTTATGTGTATGATGCTTGACATAAAGTTAACACTATATCAAAAATTTATTTACATGGTTAGTTACAATAGGGAAAATAGCTTCCAAAGCTATATAATTCAACACTCCCTCTTAGCAAGGAAGGTATTTTCCTAGTACCAACTGTTACATTCTTTACTTGGCTATTGACTTATTGATCCATGTAGAATCTATTCATCAAGAGAAGTTTTGTATCCATAGCTAGCATTGGGATCAGTAGCATCTTTGGTGAGCACACTGTTGTCATTACATGATTTGTATTCACTCGGTTCATCAAGAAATGTTTGTGCAGTTCACCAAGAACTATCCTACTATCCATATGCTAGAGGAAGCTATACAGTTCACCAAGAACTGTCAATTCACCAAGAACTATCTTACTCAGTGCCGGTCCTTTTTCATACTGGATGAGTAATCTTAGAGCCATTCTTTTTCCATACTGGATAAGAATAAAATAGAATAGTCCACATCCTACCTATAAACGACTTACCCCGCTACTTTTTGTTTTGAAACATCTTATTCTAAACGTTTTACTTTCTATTTTTTTTTTTTAGCAATTTTTTTTTTTTATTTTGCCATTTACAAATTTAAGTAGTTAAGCTTGTATAATCAAAGTGCTCCAAGATTTTTCAGCACTCTAAATCCATTTATACTTTCTAAAATACAATTTAAACAAAAATAAATAACTATCTTGTCCACATTTATATCCCCTAATTCCAAAAAAAAAGACCTGTTAGCCAATGCCTTTTGAAACTGTGAAGTTATTATATTTTGAAATTCCTGCCTTGCTTGAAAGTTGCGAATACTTTGATATTATTAGAATAATGGTTCACTTGACATGAGAATGCCCTAAATCCTTTCTTATATTTGGCTATCGTAAAATAATGGTTTGAACGATGGTCATGCATTTTGTTGTGTTATAAATGCTCCAAAATCGTATGTTTCCAATATGATATTAAAAGAAAAATAAAATTATTTAGTGAATATATAGGGTATCTATATTTATTTAGATTATATAGCTAAATAATGTATTATATGGGATTTTCCCTTCTGAATAAAACATTTCATACATAAGTTAATGTTTAAATTATGAGTTTAAAATTTAATTAGTATTCAATTGTTATTCATAAATTACATAAAATAAATTTACTTAAAAAACATGTAACTTCTCTATTTTGGGACATTATAACATTACAACATTTCAGAGTGTTATGTCTACTCGAGTAGCCAAATACGGGTAATAGAGAGTTTGGGAGATATTGAGGGGTTTATTTGGGCCCGACTTGCATCGTTAATCATCAGGATCCATTCCGCACAGCTTGGCTTTGGTTTCATTACATTCTGACGATTTATGTAATTTTGAGTTATTATGGGTCATATCTTAATTAAATTCACTAAGAAGGTCATAATGGGCATATTAATTGGAGAAACCTTTTAGTGCGATAGCTCATCGAAATCGGGAAGAAGAGCTCTATAGGATAAGATGATGAGAAGTGACTTTCAGTGGTCAGAGAAGCCATAAGGATGGATAAATCACTTTTTAGAGGTAAAATGGTTAATTAATTAATTAATTAAGTGATTTAATCAAGGAATAATAAAATAAAGTAAAAGTCACTTGCAGGGAAAAGGTCAACAATGAATTAGGGTTTTAGCACCGAATTAGGGTTTAGAAAAGCTATAAGAGAAGGGCCAACGACCTAATTCATCATCATGCAGATTATGACTTGTCATTGAGGATAGATGCGCATCTCGGGAGAGATACTTCAGTGGATTCCAGGAGGAAGACACCAATTGGCTGATTTTGGTGTTAAGAGAGACACCCTAGTCACTAGGAAGATCATTCAGGTCTCTCATCATTCTTCAGCAGCAGTTACATAGTGTTTAGCAGCAAGGACGCATTTATCTAGAGTGAGGGCGCAACTTCTAGAGGGTTTTTGGGTCGACTTACCCCATCCAGGGGGGATTCTGAGATTTCCCTCTAACCCATTTGAGATGAGGGCAAGGCACATCTTTTTCCTAGTTCCTCATCAGATTCTAACGGAGGAATCAACTCGGACACATTTTCCAGACTTGGACATGTGACACTTTTGGTAGGAACATTTGGGGTTCCAAAGCGACCATCAGACTAGATTCAGGGAAACCCTTCCAACCCATTTCCTAGTAGTTCATGGAAGTCGTTTTGAAGCATATTTCATCCGATTCTGATGGTGGAATCACTAGGACGCATTTTTCTAGAAGAAGAGGGGCGCATTCCCCTACTGGTATCCATACGGGGTCCAGACTCATCAGCAGATGGGTCTGACAGATACCCATACTGAGGACTAGAAAAGGGCGCATCATTTGGGACAGTTTCAAGGCCATTCCGAGAAGTATAGCTCCTAGGGAGAAATTTCCAAACTTCCAACAGTTACCGTCAGAGCTGCCATATTCCCAGTGCACCCATTGATTCCGCAGCACTCACATATTCCGGGTATTATCTTTTAGTTGCTTATTTGTATTCCGACTAAGATCATTTTGTCTTATGATCTAGCCGAGTGTTTTTATTTTATTCAACTGCATTCGGCCTATTGTAATCCATAGAGATATCATAATACAAACTTTGGATTCCTTTGTCGCATTTATTATTTGTATGATCATTTATATGCTACAAACAATAGATCCTACATACACATTAACAACATTTCCTAGACTAGCCAAGTCTGGAACATTACAATGGTATCAGAGATGGTTTTCCTGCTAGCCTAAGGGGAAAATCGGATAAGGATGTAGATACACCATTACCAGCGAGTGTATTGACAGGAGCACAGATGGAGCCTACACCCATTAGATACAGGGAGCGTTTCTATAGTTGCAAAGTTCCTTGGAAGCCAAATCATTGATGCAGGGGTAAAGGGAAGGTGCACATTGTTGAGGTGCACTATGACAGCGAGGATGAAGAGATGCATGTGAATGAAACCATAGATGCCTATTTAGAGTAGTCTGATAAGACTAGTGAGTCTTGTGCATCTGAGGGAAAGTTGGATGGACATGATGATAGTGTATATCCTTCATCTTCCCCATCAGTTAATGTTGAGGATTCAACACTTCAACATAGTGGTGACACTTGTGAGGATTCATATGTGTTTTCACTTAAACATTATGAGCTTAGGAGGTTGGATGACCTACCAATGGGTGTAGACATGGCTTCGAGGAAGTCATGTATGGAGGATGATGAGCTTCCTATGATGAGTGAACCACATTTTTCATCTTCTGAGTCACCTATGCTAGCTACGACACATGAGAATATCAGTGGCATTCCTCATATGGTAGAGGAGCCTTGTGTGGGGATTGTACACAAGGGACATATGGATTTTCAGACCTAGGAGGAGAGGTATGGCTTGGAGTTAGTTGACCTTTCACATACCTATCAGTATGAGGAGAGTGAGTCACCACACTTGGAGTTTCCACTTATGGACTGGGTTGTGGAGTCCGACAGCTTTTTGGGAAACTTACTCCTAGGATCGATCTGCAGTGATGAGGATGCACTCCTTATTGGATGGGATGACCATAGCACATGTTTGGACACATATGTATTGGCTCCAGGCGTAGATGATATTAGTAGGGTGAGTGCATAGGAGAATACAATTGCCCATATAGGATACAATGCGATCCAGATAAGGGTCACAATTGTTGATGGTGTGCAGTGGCATACAGGAGGACTCAGTAGCACAGGGGGAAGTGGGTAGTTTAGTGTCTTATATTTTGACGAGTGTGTTGTTGGGGATTCCATTGTTGACATTAGCAGTGAAAGGCATGAGGTAGAACCTCAGCAGGATTGTGACTAGGAGTCATGACACTTGGCAGGACAGTTGAGAGTCAGTGAGGGCATGATCATGGCAGCCACTAGATGCATTGATGATACACATGCATTGGTGGCAAGTTATTGTTGGAGGGCCTCAATGGAGCATAATAATTTATATAGGGGACTTTTCATTGATGACTTCCATACACTCGGGGAGAGAGTGATTTTGATGAGGGTCGACTACCAACAATTGTTGAGGGATAGGGATTACCTATTGGAGGTTGGCGAGATGTATCACAGGGAACTGAGGGAGAAGAAGGTTGAGGTGGAATAACTCACTCATGAGTTGGTGAGCACATGCAGATTCTCGGAAGGCACACAGACAACCCTTTAAGAATAAGAGTCCAGATCAGAGGAGCTCCTTGAGGAAATTAGATAGAGATCTGCTACATCTATTTTAGCAGAGAGTCAGATATATCCCTCAGCCACATTGCAAGAGGATGTTGGTGGTTTAGGAGTGGAGAACCAATTGAGGGAGGAGCATGAGGAGTACCAAGAATCACTGATGAGTATGGAGAGATATGATCGAGAGATACATGAGGATATCCATAGGTCACAGGGACCACCCTTCACGAGGGGTGTTGAGACAGTTGGGCACACACATACACATGGGGATTCTAGAGGTAGGGGAAGTTCAGAGGACACTTCCATTTATGTTCTCGGATTAGTTGACCTTTATGTAGAGGATGACCCCATAGTACATTGAGGATCCATGATGTTGTAAGTGTATACAGGAGATCACATGAGTATGCAGGGGCACACAATGATGAGTGGTAGTTCACAGAGACATACAGAGGTGTTGGGATTCAGGGGGACAGACTGAATGGAAGGGAGGAGATGTACTCAGTAGAGCATGTGGATTATTCTCCCTTGCAGTAGTATACAGATCTAGGAGATCACCTTCACAGTAGCAGCAATTGCGTGAGTGATGATGGATGGAGAATGATTGACCCAAAGTTGGTAGAGATACCTACTGTTGTACCCGATGGTTGGTGTTGATGAGTACAAGTGATTATTTACCATGGGTGCCGATGGACAAGATTTTGGTTAATACCTTTGGATTAACCAAAGAATATGCTACTTTCCAGTACTAAAATTGGTTGCAGATATTTATGATGGCCTTTCCCAATACTTTCATCATTGATAGCAACACAGGGGGAGCTAGACAGTGGCAGGGGGCATGGAGAGTTGGTACACCGAGACCACCTAATAGGAGTGTCTTGATTGCATACATCAAGATAGGGGTGGATCATCAGGGGAAGATAGTTGAGGCCCTGGGCATGATGGAGACTATACTAGGCCATGGGATGGAGGATATCTCAGAGGTTGCTCCATATTTAGACTCTCATTGGGATGAGGGTGGAGTGATTTCGAGAGTTACCAATAGGGCACATCAATAGTTAGTAAGGATTGGTGATGAAATTCCAAATTTGACATGGGATCCAAGAGTCCATTTAGTCAATAGTTTGTTTCATATTATGAGGATCCAAGAGTGGAGGATCCATAATGGATACTTTGATCAGATAGTCATGATTAGAGAAGAGAAACATCAACATGATGGTCCCTGTCAGAGACTAGCATGGGACCCTGGGATTACAGGGTTGGGCATTTCATTGACTGGTCGAGATGAGTGGACCTCTGCAGGGGGAAGTCACCTTGATTTTCCATTGAGTTTTAGTATTGAGGAGAGCATGTCATTGGTTGGTGATTCATTGAGGTCATGTAGTACCTCATTATGGCAGTAGCATGTTCAATTGGTGGGGGGCGTGTTGGGTTTGGTATGGTCTGGTAGGACATACTCATTTCGGTTTAAGACCATGTGTTATTTGCAGGAGACTCATGGTAGTGATATGTTACAGGATTATATTTCACGAGACATTCTAGTTCACATTTTGATATGGGATCCAGGGATTGGAGTGCTTGGTAGTTTAGCGTTTCATGGAGTTGAGTTTCATGTAGAGTGGTTTCTCAGGGAGTTGACTAAGATTCTTTGGCCATTGATCATTCTACTCATCAAGAGCAAGTGGGTGTCATGCATGGTGAGCACTTGGAGAGACAACATCTTGAGGGGAGTCTACCTTGTGTCACACAAGTGGATATGGGACCCTGGTATCATATATAGTTGGATTCAGATATTTCTTAAGGACAAGCAATCTTTCGACAAGGAGGATTGTAATGTCCCCATTTTGGAACATTATAACATTACAACATTTCATAGTGTTATGCCTACTCAAGTAGCCAAATAGGGGTGACAGAAATTTCAGGAGATATTGAGGGGTTTATTTGGGCCCGAATTGCATCGTTCATCATCAGGATCCATTTCACACAACTTGGTTTTGGTTTCATTGCATTCCGATGATTTCTATAATTTTGAGTTATTATGGGTCATATCTTAATTAAATTGACTAAGAAGGTCATAATGGGCATATTACTTGGAGAAACCTCTTAGTGTGATAGCTCATCGAAATCAGGAAGAAGAGCACTACAGGATAAGATGATGAGAAGTGACTTTCAGTGGTTGGAGAAGCCATATGGATGAATAAATCACTTTTTAGAGGTAAAATGGTTAATTAATTAATCAATTAAGTGATTTAATCAAGGAATAATAAAATAAAGTAAAAGTCACTTGGAGAGAAAAGGTCAACAATGAATTAGGGTTTTAGTAGCGAATTAAGGTTTAGAAAAGATATAAGAGAAGGGCTAGCAAGCTAATTCATCAATATGCAGATTATGACTTGTCATTGAGGAGAGAGGTGCATCTCAGGAGAGATAGTTCAGTGGATTCCAGGAGGAAGACACTAGTTGGTTGATTTCTGTGTTGAGAGACACACCCTAGTCACCAGGAAGATCATTTAGGTCTTCCATCATTCTTCAACAACAGCTACACATTGTTCAACAGCAAGGACGCATTCATCGAGACTGAGGACACAACTTCTAAGAGGGTTTTTTGGTTGAATTATCCCATCTAGGGGGAATTCCGAGATTTCCCTCTGACCCATTTGAGAGGAGGGAAAGGTGCATCTTTTTCCTAGTTCCTCATCAGATTTCGACAGAGGAATCAACTAGGATGCATTTTCCAAACTTGGATGTGCGACACTTTTGGTAGTCACATTTGGGGTTCCAGAGCGAGCATCAGACCAGATTCAGGGAAACCCTTCTGACCCATTTCCTAGTAGACCAAGGCAGTCGTTTTGAGACATATATCATCTAATTCCAATGATGGAATCACTAGGATGCATTTTGCTAGAAGAAGAGGGGTGCATTCCCCCAAGGGTATCCATTCGAGGTCTAGAATGATCAACAGAGGGGTCTGACAGATACTAGTACTGAGGACTAGAGCAGGGCACATCATTTGCGACAGTTTCTAGGCCATTCCAAGAGGTATAGCTCCCAGGGTGAACTTTCCAGACTTCCAATAGTTACCGTCAGAGCTGCCATATTCCCAGTGCACCCATTGATTCTGCAACACTCACATATTTCGAGTATTATCTTTTAGTTGTTTATTTGCATTCAGGCTAAGATCCTTTTGTCTTCTAATCTAGCTGAGTGTTGTTATTTTATTCAGCCGCATTTGACCTATTGTAATCCACAGAGATATCATAATACAAACTTTGCAGTCCTTTGTCACATTTATTATTTGTATGATCATTTATATGTTGTAAACAATATATCCTACATACACATTAACAACATTTCCTAGACTAGCCAAGTCAGGAACATTACAAAACATTTCATACATAATTTAATGTGTAAATTATGAGTTTAAAATTTAATTAGTATTCAATTGTTATTCATAAATTACATATAAAATAAATTTACTTAAAGAATTTAAACTATTATTAAGTACCATCTTAAAAATGATTATTTTAGACATTAACTTAGATAAATAAAAATTAAAATAGGAATTTTAAGATATTTAAAATGATACTAGTTAAAATGAATGGATATTTAAGGCATTTTCTAATTTTGGAGGAGGTGGAGGTTGAGCAACATTCTATCTCAATAATCTTAATAAAAGGGAGAAGATGGTGATGATGAACAATATCTAGTGACACCAATTTAGTTTATGAGACCTTAATAAGGGTAAGTAATTACCTAGTTTGTTTTAGAACGTTAATTGTGTGCTTGGAAGAGTTAGTAGATCACCATAGTTTTGATGGGTTAAAAGGTTAGGAACATCTCTAACTTATTTTGAAATTGTGATCTAAAGTGGGTGTATGTAGGCCAGACATTCTAAGAGAAAATTATTTTTATCTTCAACCTTTTTAATGTGACACATATGAAAAATCATTTCGATCCATGATGTTTTGAGAACTATCCATTGCCCCGTTTCAATATGGAGCTTATGCGAGTTTGTTCTTATTTTAACAATGTTGTTTTTTTTCTTTACACTAGAAAAACCATTGAGATACTTTTGAACTTCTAGATTAGAGTTGATCACTTGCTTATAATATCTTGATTTTCTTTTATCCTCTAATTCTTTATGGCACCAC
>JASDQU010100888.1:160499-180935 GCA_032191745.1 Picea mariana
GGGTGAGGTGAAAGAGGAGGAGGAGGAAGAATATTAAATATAGGTATTTCATGCTCATGATTTGGGTGAGATGAAAGAGGAGGAGGAGGAATATGTTTTGTCAGCTCATTTGGGTGAGGTGGAGGACGAGGAGGATGTGGAGAAGGATCAGGGCCACCCTCATTCATCGATGGGGTACTAGATGAATGGTTATTAGAGGAATAGTGTGTTTCATCGAGAGATTTCCTTGTTTCTAGTAGCTTGGAAGCTCCGATGATATGACGCATAAACGGGATCATATCGAATGACATCTCCCTCCAAAGAGCCAAGATCCTAGGATCTTCCATGATGTCTTGCATCAGCACAGGGTAGACTCCCACCTCAACCAAAAGTGCACAAAGTGAGCCTCCCAACTCCAACCTGAATATGGTATCTAGCCTACGGTGCATGGCGCCAGATATCTCCATCTGAGGACCCTGACTTGATGCGGCCTCGAGCATCATCTCCTCATCGAAATCTAGTGGGGAAGGGGGAACGTCCGCAATGAATGTGCCAATATGTGGAAAATATATAGTAAAAAATAATTATTACACAATTTGATTAAACACTTTAATAAAACAAGTTAAAGAAAGTGTTAGAATTAATTTTATTATAATTAAGTAAGACACTAAAATGACACTAGATTAATTTAAACAAAACACTAATATTACCTATAGCATCTGGTGGCTCATTCAGTGTGAAGAGGATGTTCGTACATCCTCACCAATCTAACCCTACATAAGGACATGACACCATCACGAACATGTGATTGGAGTCACTAGCTAATAGCCCCAGTGTCTTGGTGGAAATCGTGGTCAAAAACGTTGGCTCGTCCCTCTTGGGTATCATCTCGCGCCACATGTGCATCCACACCTAAATCATCGGCCTAACATGATGATAGACAAAAGTAGTCCTTGTCTATGGAAACCTCTCAAAAGATAAACAAAATAACTATGAAGTAAAAAGGAAGTTCTCCCTCCCACGTATCATAGCCCGACATCTATCTAGAGCTATACAAAATTACTGCAAAAAAATGGGAGACCATCTAATACATCGTGGCCTCTATACCAAAGAATCAACATGACACAAAAGAGGACAATTAATGTGCTTCTTATCACTAGTAAAGTGTGGAATGATCATCACTAATAGTGAGAGGAACCTAACCTCCTCTACACTGAAATAATATATCTCTAGTTGTCCACTAGACACTTGAAAATCAACTGGGGACTATACATCAACCCCAATATATCGTTGAGAGTACATGAGATGACTCTATACTTCAACACCTACTGGGACATCATGGAACTAGGGAAAATCCTCCCATCTCCTAGATAGCCCAGTGATAAAATACATATCCTCCTCAGCTAGATGGTGCCATTGATCAATACCCACATGAAAATCCTGTCAATGGACATCCCATCAATGAATCAATTGCACTAACAACACGAAGTGACCCTTCAGGGATGTATCCACCTCATAGTACTTAAGGAGGCCTACATTCCTCAAGAAAACATGAGTCATTGGAGTAATAGGGTGAGGGTACAAATCCCT
This sequence comes from Picea mariana, assembly GCA_032191745.1. Taxonomy (NCBI): domain Eukaryota; kingdom Viridiplantae; phylum Streptophyta; class Pinopsida; order Pinales; family Pinaceae; genus Picea; species Picea mariana. Next base: position 162,069 of record JASDQU010100888.1, read on the forward strand.
ATCCCTCTCCCTTGACTTCCAATCCCATACACCATTGTATAGGTCAACTCTCTGTTCCTACTGTTGTTGTTTCTCTCTCTGCTGACGTCTCTGCATGATTAACATATGAAATACATTTGCCTCATACACAAAACATAAAACAAAATCTATTGAATGAGAAATTTATTTATAAATACAAAAAAAATAGTTTCCTTCAAAAAACAAGTAAATTTTATCATCGGTCCACCCCAAAAACAATCAAGAATCGCCTACAGTGTGTACCGTAATTGTGAGCATCGTCCATGGTGCACCCATGTAACATAACACATTGTAGAAAATTTATTATATTCTTTTATGCAGTGCATTGTATAACCTTATCACACCAATGTGCTAAGGTTATCGTGCGTACCGGTGCATTAAGGTTATCATATGCACCGCCTAAAATAATAACAAACTAAAATCCTAAAGCACTATAAAACAATTTTTAAAAATTTATTTAAGGATGTCTGTCTAATTTCCCTACATGCACTAATGCTTTTAGGAAAGGAGATGCACGACATCACTAATTTTTTAAAATTCATAATTACGGAACTTTGGCATTTTTCCTCTATTTTTTTCGGCGGTGCGTTCGAGTCATTCAGCTCACATGATGGACAATGCACCTTGAAAATTTGCAGGGTGCACTAGAACACAATGACACATTTTTATGGTGGTGCGTTGATCAACATTAATGTACCGATGCACATGTTTACCAATGGACCATGTAAAATATTATATCGGATTCATGCGGTGCATCATTTACCATAATGCCCTGGTGTGCTAATGTTAATTATTGGCACCACCCAACTAAACTATATTATTTTATGCAGGGCGTCGGTAAACGGATGCATCGATGCGACACCGGTGCGTTAATGTTTACCAATGTACTGCATAAAACTGTGGCATTGTGTTTTGGTGCACCCTGTAAATTTTTAGGGTGCATCAACCTCACTGAAAGAAGAACAACTCAAACACACCGCGGAGAAAAAATAAAAATAAAAATAAAACAATGTAAATTTAACTCAATTTTTAATTTTAACTCCTAAAAACTTAAGTTTAAAAGAAACAAAGACGTTACCTTGACATTTTGTCATCATGGAGGCATGGTTTCCATGTAGTAAAAAAAACCAAATTTGTCGAGAGTTTGACAAAACTCGAAAGTCACGCACAAAGAAACAAATGGAATGAAGGAAAGCAAGGGAAGCACCAAAGATAGGGTGCTTTAGAGGGGTAAAAGTTGCACCGATAATTGAGATATCTACAACACTCATAAGGGTAAAAATGAATTTTACGACCGATAATTTTTTTATTTATTTAAACACTATTCTCGTGTGATCGATTAATAGAATCACCGGTGCATTGGTATTTATGGAGTGCACGATATTGTATTTTTTACAAATAAACCTACCACGATGCACCCTTTTAGAGAATCGATGCTCGCTAATGCATCTATATACTACAGAGCGCACAAGATTATGTTTTTAGAGATAATCCTACAATGGTGTATAATTTTTTTTATTTAACCTTGTCATGGTGCACTAGATTATTATATGCATGGGTTCTTGCATTTTTACTTAGTGCAAGAGATTGTATTTTTTTTAAACTAACCCTACCACGGTGCACCCTTTTAGGATTATATAAGCACTGGTGCGTTTAGTTTAAATTTACACACTAATATGCTTTAAAAGTTATCTTAATTTTTATTTGCACATAAAATAATATATGCACCTTAAAATATCTTAAAATAGTATAGTCGCCATAATCACACACAATTGTGAATTAAAAACTAATATAGATTAGAAATTGCGAGTAATATCTAAGATTAGAATTTGTCTAGACTAAGCATGTTGTATACTCAAGGATTTGGTGAACTCCCAAGCATATTATAAATGGGAAATGATTATAGATTAGGATTTTGAGAGACGGTTATGATCATTGATGGTGAGATCAAGGTTATGATCATTGACAACAAGATCATACAAGGTTATAATCTACATTGGTGATCATGATGGAAATATGGGAAGGGAGATCTAGATGGTACTAGGTATCCATGGAGCAAGATTCCCATCATGGACATCATGGACATAAGAACTCAAATTGTTATCACAAAGACACACAATTGTGAATTACCAACTAATATAGATTAGAATTTTGTTAGACAACCTGTTAGCTCGGATTTGAGCAAATACTTGAGTCTTTAAGGGTACCTCAGAGAGGAAAACGTTGCATCGGTACAGGGTGCTTTTGAGAGGAAAATGCACCAATGTTTGAGAGCTCTACATCATTGAAAAGGTTAAAAATGAATTTTACAACTCGCAACCTTTTTTTAATTTAACCCTTTTACGATGCACTCAATTCTCATACACCCTCGTGCATGTGTAGTAAGTAGCGCACCAGAGTATATTTTTAAAAAAACTTACCACGGTGCACCATGTTTTGAGAGAAACTCTACGCACTGGTGCGTTTGTGTTTAAGTAGCACACCATCGTATATAATTTTTTTTAAAATAACCCTCCCATAGCACAAAATTGTTTTAGAGCAGCAGTGTGCCTTGATGTGTCAATATTTACTTAGCGCATGTGAGTGTATTTGTGTTTGAAATAACCCTATTATGGTGTGTCAGTTTTGATGGGACCGATGCATCTCTCATATAAAATGCACCAGTGCATTATGTTTTTATAAAAGCACCATAAAAAGACATCTGTTAAAACCTTCGTCGCTCACCTCTGCTAGTGACCTTCATTATAAATGGATATTTGGGCTATTTTTATGGCGGTGTTCATAAAAACCACCTTTTCTTGTAGTGATATAAAACACTTATAACAAATAATAGTAATACTATATATTAACCAAATATAAAAATAAATAAAAACATGATATATACACCTTATATAAAAATAGAAAAATCTCAATTTACTCATAAATAAAAATACTATAGATACTTTATCTACATATAAATATTTTGCACCTAAATCCATCTTAAATAATAATAAAATTTGCACTTAGAGATTTATCTTTGAACTATCTTCACCATATATGATAGAGAAATCATCACATGTGATAAGTGAATAATCCACACCATATGTGATAGAGAAATCATCACATTTGATAAGTAGATAATCCTTACATATAGACTTAAAAAAATTAATACTTATAATAAATAAATATAATATTATATGTTTTTCAAATATAAATAAAAATATTTTTGTATACTTTAAATAAAAAAAATTATCTTTGTATACTTGAAAGAAAAAAAATATGTTATTAAAATTAATATAAAAGAGAAATCTACAATTAATTATATGTGAATAAGAACACTACACGTAACGTCCATTTAATCTAGCTCATATAATTATAGGTTGAAATATTATCCTCCATACCTAACATAAATATATAGGTATTTCCTTTTTTTTATTACACTAATTTTATTTTTAATAATAAACATTTTAGATTTCAAAAAGCTATGAATCCTTTCTATTATTATTATTAGATTTTTAAGGTAAAGTTTACGAAGGTATACATATCTTACTCCACCTTTTAAAAAGAAACACGTGCTTTTAATTATTAGGCTCACTCAAATTTTATATAATTTATTTTTAAGGTCACTGCCAAGCCTGCACACCAAATTAGTGTATGAAACCCCTTCTCAAAAAAAAATTAAGAAAATTTACAACCAACATCAAACTTTCCACTAATTCATTAGAGGAATTGATTGATACTCTCCATTGCAATTTTAAACGTTGGAATCTTGAATCATTGTTACAAGTTTTGCCTAAGAATACACAGATTATATAACGCATTTTGTTTGTTTGTTCAAGGGAACGAGATAGCTACTTGAAATGCGTGGAAACATCCTAACATTACCTCACCTTTCCAAACCCTATTTGGAATAAAGTTCAATAAACAAATTTGAGAGCGGGAAAACGTTTATGGAAGGAGGCATTTGCCACTGTGTTTCGAGACACCATTATAATTCGGTCTTGATTCATTTCGAGACCATCACAATGTGCGTGCAGATTGAATGATTCTAACAACACGGTTTAGGCCATCATCTGAAAGCTGCTTTGTATTTCTTGGGCTTGAAAGTTTAGGGTCCACAAAAATATAGATTCGATCCTGAAATCAGAAGACATGTAGAAATTTACAGTACATTTCTTAAGATCAAAATTTTGCTCCTCCTGCAGATCATACTTATACGCTGAACAAGAACATCCAAAACCAGTATACAATTTAAGGCCATGATGTATTAGAAGAACAAACCATTCGACATTTCCGAACAAGTAATTTCTACTTGGAAACATTGAATTCCACGTGGAAAATATAATAATCCAGTGTAGTTCATCTTGATAAGTTTACAATCGACTCATCTATGGTCTGCTCAAAGCAACTCACCAATATTAAAAGGTTTAAAACGAAGGGTTCCTGCTTCAGGACTCCTGGAAACCATACTTTGAAGCAGCATCCATAATATTTTTCTTTATCTGCTTTTCCTGCATTGATTCCCATTTCTCTACCTGCATAGAACGCCCAATACCAGAGCAATTTTAGTTTTTCGTTCTCCCTAAAATGCACGCCATTGCGGATTATTGAATAAATAAAGTTATTTGAAATGAAGACAATATGTAACTTGGTACCTCTGCCAGAACAGTAGTTAGAATGCATGCATTTATGGTCAAATGATTAGCGTTGATAATATCCAGCTCAAAGGATTCAATTGCTTCCATTAGGTGAGTTATTATTCCCGTTTCCTTTTTGCAAGATATTCGTATCAGGAATGTTTTCCCCTCCACTTTCGTTACATGAAGCTAAATTGCAGAGACGGAGGATGATCCTATCAATTTCCTATTTGAATTATGTTTATAAGGAAACTGTAAGTAATTAAATCGAATTGCAGCAGGTATCTAGAAAACGTGTATTAGAGAATTACTTCCAGAATTTCGAAGCCCTGCTGACTCTGGGATTTGGTAGGTCTTTTCCCACAACCACTCACATCTACTGACCCTATCCTGCTGCTCGAAATAACCTGGCTAGTACTACTTCTGCTATGTTGGACTGTGTTAGATTGAAGAACAGGTATATCGGGTCCCGCCTCTTTCATTTGCTTTTGCAGGCTCTGAATGTAATCGATCGCATCGCTTACAATGGATGACTTGTCCATCTGCATATGCAATAAAAAGAACCAGAGTTACAAACATCTTTGAGAGTTAAAACTAGCATTTCATCAATGATTAATTAACAACAGAACTGAGATCACCTTACTAACATTAGGAACCAGTGCCCGCAAAGACATCAGCAACTCGTTCACTTTTCTTCTTCGTTTGCGCTCTGCTGCCAAGTTTCTCGACTCCCAAAACACCTCTGGAGGGCTTGCTTGGCCTCCCTCACCAACAATATTAGGGACTTTACCAGCGCAGCGGAAAGAATATTGCCCTTCATTTTGGCCGAGTGTAATCAGCATGGGAGAACATTTTCTTTCGGAATGCTTGGCAATATCATTGAGTACAATATTGCACTGTGTGCTTGCAGAGTCCGGGTTTTGCACGTTCGTGTTCGGTGTATAAGTATGATCTGCAGCCGGAGCATAATTTTTATCTGAGGATAAGTGCTGTAAATTTCCTTCTGGTAGACTAGTCCAACTATATGGCGATTGGGAACTACACTGAGGAGATTTTAAGCTCCATTGATCTTCTGATTCCAGGATTGAGTCCATATTTAATGCTAACCCCGAGCTTTCAAGCCCAGGAAATGTCAATCCTTCACTTGATTGCGTGAACAGTGAGCCATCAAAATCATCCAATCTGCATGCACATTGTATGATATGGAAATTAATCAAAAGCAAATTATAATGTTGTCTTGAAACACAGTCGCCAATGACTCCATTCCAAACATTTCGACACTCACCCAAAAGTTTTCATTCCAAAGAGGGTACGGAATGGATCAATACAGTTACTCGAAATGCCTGAATCGCCCATTTCAAGATAGCTAGCTGTTTCCAGAAAGAACCACCCCTCGCAAACTTTACCTGAAAAAACAAACAAAATGCTGAATATGATCTGTTAATACTTATCCAAAACTTGTAGCCTCAATATGATCTTGCAGCTTGACATCACTCGCAACCATATTTCCTATTGAAAATCTCATTACGAAACGAAAACGTAAACCGAGACATTCTATTAACCTCCTAATCAATTGAATAAACCAATATGGAACAAAGTGTACTACATCAAACTTCAATTAATCAATGCTTGGATATAAGGATTTATTGCATACATTTTCACCTCTAATCTTGGAAGAAAAATTCACCTGAATTGCTGTGGCATTCGATTCGGGGTCTGATATCTAAGCCTCATTAGGGTTCTCACAATATATAGAAAGAGAGTCGGCAGGTAGGGATTAGTACCGAGTCTGAACGGCGGATGTGGAAGAGTATTTTCATTTCCTATTCAGTTATATTATATGATTACAAAGATTATCGTGTTGGATATATCCAAGCGCGGTGAGCTTTGGATATTCGCAATCCAACGGTCGGGCAACAAAGTCAACCATTGACTTTTCTCGTGCCCGTTGGATGCCCCGAATCTCCATTCACGCGCACGCGCACGCGCACTGTAAACAAACAAAACTTAGATAGTCCAAGTTAGTTAACATCCCGACAACATTAGTATCGATTTCAAATCCACCGTCCAAGTTGGTTAACATCCCCACAAAATTAGTATCGATTTCAAATCTACCATCTAGGACATTCACAAATGTGTCCTAAGTGATGTATATAGGATATATTTCCTTGTGCTATTGCTATCATTGTCATGAATGATGGATATGATTGGGAATTTGAATAATTTTTTAATAATTGTTGTTTAATAATTGTATCTATAATCACATATTGGCGATGAGAATTGGCTAGTTTAGTAGATATTTACCCATAGACAGATCAAGAAAAGCAATGCGACAAAGCTTTTGTTAAACGCATATAAAAAGATGAATTTTTTTTGTAAAAGTCAAACCAAGATGGAAGCTCACTCAAGGGAGAACAAAACTTACACACAGAAAACAAGGTTTAGCATAGGTTTTAGTGGACTCCCTTCTAGGTTTTAGTGGACTCCCTTCTCTACTCTAGTGAAGATAGAAAGTGGACATTTTTGCAATCAAGAAGTCCTTCTATGTGCCCTAATTGTATTCGCACACCCAATGTGGTATAGGAAACAATGATGCACTGATGTATTACCTTCACTGTTTTTCATTTCCGGCATTGGTGTACAACAATTACGATAAAATAAAAAGCTTTCCCTACCAATTTTACATTTTTATCATCCTTTATTCTTTTCCTCCACTTCAAGCATTATTTTTTTTCCAAAATCTCTTCCCCCTCACATACAATGTTTTTCCTCCTCTTCTTCAAGCACTAGTATTTTCTTTCAAAGTCTACTCCCCTGACAGAAAATGCTTCTATCTACACTATCGATTTTGGTTCACGTTGTCCATCTATGGTAGCTTGAAATTTTCCAATTTAGTTTGATAAAAAAAAAACCTTCAAAGCATCTTTTGAATTCGTTAACGATGGAGGAAAAACCGGTTAATGGTCCTTGTTATGTCATTAATTTATATTTATATAATTAAAAAAAAAAAAAAAATCCAAAATAAGTTAGTTGAATGAGTTAGTTCTTGTTAGAATGTAATCATTTCTCACCCCTTATGTAAACAGTGCAACGGTGGCCGTCTTGACCCTTCAAGACTCGAAGATTAAACCACCGATTACAATTTTGTTTTATATAAACTTAAACAGTGGTCGCCTTAACCTTTGCAGGCCACAAGACACCATCACCGCCATTGATTAAGTCTTTTGGAAAATCAAAGGGGCAATTTTTGAATTTATGTTTTTGTATAAGTACCAGAAACAAATTGTAATTTATGGATCTTGAAGACATTCTTGAATTGATGTTGTTACGGTGTATTCGCAGTTATTCTCTCTACGTTTAATTTTGAGTTAGTAAACTCTGTTCAGAATTTTTTTTTTTCATTCGAAATATCTACAGGCTTGTGCTATTGAGTCGTTGCCTTCCAAACCCCGAAACAATATTTCCTGGGCCCCACAGCTTGATCAGATTTCATGATTTGGCGATTGTCGTTGTGTGTTGTTTATGTATCGAGCATTCCCAAACGCTGAAACCCGAAGGATCCCACAGCCTTATCGTGATTTCGCGATTCAACAATTCTGGGTCTATTTTGTTTTTGCATAGGGTGTTAGCAAATCCCGAACCCCAAAATTGTGGGTCCAAAGCATATTCACATTTCGCAAGTCGACATTTCTTATTTTGTTTGTGCGTCGGTTGTTTGTAAACCCTGAAATCCTGAACCCCAAAACCAGATCTGCCTCCGCTTTTTTCACATTTGGTATCAGAGCTAGCAATCTATTCGGCAATTGTTTAATTCATTGCAGATTATTCCTGTTAGTGCCAAAATTTTATTCTCATAATTTTCTGCGTGAAGGTTTATTTTATTTTTTGTCAATTTTTATAAATGGCTGCGTCTGGCACTAGTTCTTCTCAGATTCAGGTTCTTATTCTGAGCGAGAAGTCATATGACTCCTGGTACATTTGGATGAGGATGATTTTGCGTTCTCTAGATTTGTGGACTTATGTTATTGATGGTTATGCTGAGTCAGCTGATGCTGCAACAAAATTGGCTCTGTCTAATGATGACCGTGTTTTACTGAAGGAAAACAGGAAAAATGATAATAAAGCTCTTGGATTAGTCTAGCAAGGATTAAATGAATCCATTTTTATGAAGATTGCTAGTGTTTCATATTCAAAGATGGCTTGGGACATTCTTGAAACTGGTTATCAAGGTGTGTCCAAGGTGAAGATAGTCAAGTTGAATAACTTGAGAAGGGATTTCGAAAATCTAAAGATGAAGGATAATGAAAGTGTTGATACTTTCATGACTCAAGTGATGAGTGTTGTAAACCAGCTCAGGCAATATGGAGATGATATTGAGAATAAAAAAGTTATAGAAAAGGTGCTGAGAAGTTTTCCCAAGAAGTTTGAACCTGTTGTTGTTCCCATAGAGGAATTTAAAGATTTAAGTTTAATGCAAATTGATGAGTTAATTTGTTCTCTTGTTGCTTATGAATCTAGGATATCTAGATATGAAGAAGGATCATTGGAGCATGTTTTCAAATCCCAACTGCATGTTACTAGAGGCAGAAGCAGAGGAAGGTCTCATACTCTTGGAAGAGGAGGTCAATTTTTTGGCCCAAGGGACAACAAAGCTAAATCAGAGTCTGAGCAGAAGTCCCAGCAGAATCATCCTAATTTAAGAGGGAGAAGCAGCAAACCCTGGCAACAAGATAATCAAGGGTATGATAAAACTAAAGTGCAATGTTATTATTGTAAGAAGTTTGGGCATTTTGCTAACAAATGTTGGAAGAAGTAGGCATATGCTGGAAAGCAATATGCACATATCATAAATGAGTTTGTGGATGATCGAAATCCTATGTTCTTGACTTGTAATGTCACTCAGGAAAGTGCCAACGATATTTGGTTTTTGGATAGTGGTTGCAGTAACCACATGACTGGTAATAAAGACTTATTTTCTTCCATTGATACTAGTATTCAGTCTGAAGTAAAACTAGAGAACAACTGTAAGGTTACAGTTAATGGTAAAGGTGTAGTTCCAGTCTACACTAAGAATAATCAGAGGAGAAGTATTGATGATGTTTACTTTGTGCCTAGTTTAAAATGCAATCTTATTAGTATTGGACAGTTGTTGGAGAAAAAGTACAGAGTGTTCTTCAACGACAAGGTATGTACTATCTATGATAAATTACCCAACGAACAGTTGATTGCAAGAGTAGAGATGACCAAGAATAGAATGCTTCCACTTGTTATGTGAAATGATTTGAGTGGTTCTTTGAATGCTTACAAAGATGGAAGTTTAGATGAATCTTGGTTATGGCATTTGAGATATGGTCATTTACATTTTGGTGACTTATATTTGTTACAAAATAAACAGATGGTGAAAGGGTTACCTTGTATTCAGCAACCTGCAAACTCCTGTGAGAGCTGCATACTTGGAAAACATCACAGAGAGAAATTTGTTTCAGGTGTTTCCTATAGAGCAAAAGATGCTTTGGAAATTGTCCACACAGATTTATGTGGACCTATGCAAACACCTTCTTTAACTGGTTCTATTTATTTTATGACTTTCATTGATGATTTCAGTAGGAACACTTGGTTGTATTTGTTGAAACATAAGTCTAAAGCCTTTGATGTTTTTAAGAAGTTTAAGTCTATGGTTGAGAATGAGAGTGGTCGAACCATTAAGATCTTGAGGTCTGATAGAGGAGGTGAATACAAACTTAATGAATTCATTGAATTTTGCGATATTCATGGAATTAAAAGGCAGTTTACTACTCGATATACTTCACAGCATAATGGAGTGGCTGAAAGGAAGAATCTGACCATCATGGACATGGCTAGAAGCTTGTTGAAAGAAAAGCATCTTTCAAATGAATATTGGGGAGATGCAATTCTATGCTCTATTTTTATCTTGAATAGAAGTCCGACCAAGATCGTGTGGGATCGTGTACCTCAGGAAGCTTGGGATGGTAAGCCTTGTAATGTTTCTCATTTTAGAATTTTTTGATGTGTTGCATTTGCACATGTACTTGCAGAAATCAAGAGGAAGTTGGATGAAAGAAGTGAGAGATGTATCTTTGTTGGATACAGTGAAGAGTCTAGGGCATATAAAATCCACAATCCCATCACCCAGAAATATGTGATCAATAGAGATGTTCAATTTAAAGAAGATGAAGCCTGGGATGGAAGTATTGACAAATCAATTTCAGAGGGAGTTGTGTTACCCCGTGAAGATGATGATGGAGCTGAGCAGGCTGAAGGAGATGGACAGATGATTCCACATGTACATATGCCTGCAACAAGAAGTCCAATAAGGAAAGCACCAAATTTCATCTCATCTCAATTTAGAATGCCAAGAACTCATGAGCATGGTGAGCCATCTAGATATGGTGGACATCAATCAGAGTCACAGGTAAGTAGTGAATCAAATCCCACTTTAGCTTCATTAAGAAATATATTTAAAGGACAAAGGCTAGAAGCATAAGAGAATTGTATGATCAGTATGAAGAAGTAGATCAAATTTCAAATTTTGCATTTATAGATTATGCTCCTGTAAGTTATGATGAAGTTGCTAAAGAGGATGCTTGGATAAAAGAAATGGATGATCCAGATGGGTATCGGTGGCCACCCACCTTTCCATCTGGCTCAAAATAGTTTTCTAGCATTTCTGGTAATTTACTATTTTTAGCAGTTTTTTTGGGTCCTAAACTTCCAGGGCCATTTTGAGGCCCTAAACGATGTTTTTTGGGTATGTTGCTCCCGTAAAATAGCATCTACGATGCTATTTTGTTTCGTGCATTGTAGTTCTCTGATAGATCTTTCCAATGAGCTATCATACGCCTAAAACGAAGATCGTATGCAAAAGTTACGACCCCGGGAAGTTGATGCACCAACTTACCCAAACAGGGCCCACATGACTTTTGGTGCTTCATCTCCTAGGGTTAGGTTTTTTGGATGTCTAGGGTTTTTTGCATTCCTGCTTATTGTAAAAAGGCCTTCAGAGCCTCATTGTAATCATCTTCTTGCGAATGCAAGTAGCCGTCACATCTCTTCTTAGAGATAAGCTACCATCATTCTAGCGAGTCTTTCACTCTGTACTTTTACAGTCTCTGTACATTTATTTCATTAATAGAAATCATGTATTACTGTATATCTGTGACTCTCGTTATATTTCCGCTATATCTCTGTTATATTGTTGTCTCTCTTGCAATATCTCTGAATATTTATGTGTTATATCTCCGCTCTCATTTCATGCCAAAAATAATCTGGATTAATGGATGAGGAGATTGATTCCATTGAAAGAAATAACAATTGGGATCTTGTCGATTTACCTTAAGGTAAGAAGAGCATTGGTGTTAAATGGGTTTATAAGACTAAGTTGAATGCAGATGGTCAAGTTGAAAAATACAAGGCAAGACTTGTATCTCAGGGGTATAGTCAGCAACCCGGTATTGATTACAATGAAACCTTTGCTCTTGTAGAAAGGATTGACACAATGAGGATGGTCTTAGCTATTGGAGCCTAGAATAGATGGATCATGCATCATATGGATGTCAAGTCTGCATTTTTGAATGGATATTTGGAAGAATAGGTTTATCTAAGACAACCTCCGGGTTATGAGATTGATAAGCATAGAGATAAAGTGTACAAGTTAAGGAAGGCTTTATATGGATTGAAGCAGGCATCCAGAGTTTGGTATAGCAGAATTGATGACTACATGATTAGTGTTGGATTCAGTAAATGCCCAAGTGAACCAACTCTATATACAAAGGTAAACCAAAATGGTAAAATTTTGATTGTTTGTTTGTATGTTGATGATCTTATTTTTACTGGAGATCTATCTGTAGATGATTTTAAGAATGCCATGAAAATAGAGTTTGAGATGACTGATTTAGGTTTAATGAAATTTTTTCTTGGAATTGAAGTGGATCAATCTAATGATGGCATTTTCATTTGTCAAACTAACTATGCAAATGAGGTGCTAAAAAGGTTTAGAATGTTGAATTGCAGGCCAGTTGCAACACCAATGGCAACTGGTATTAAACTGAGCAAGTATGATGAAGGATCATATGTTGATCCAACCCTGTATAAGAGGCTGGTTGGAAGCCTTATGTACTTCACAACAACTAGACCTGACATTATGTTTACTGTGAGTTTGATTTCCAGATTCATGGAGACTCCGAAGAGTACTCATTGGCAAACAGGAAAGAGGATCCTAAGATATGTTGCTGGAACAACTAATTTTGGTATCCGATACATATCAAGCTTAAACTTTGACTTGATTGGATAGACTGATAGTGATTTTGCAGGTTCCATTGATGACAGGAAAAGCACATCTAGGTATATTTTCAGTCTTGGATCTAGAGCAGTGGCATGGGAATCAAAGAAACAACCCATTGTGACTCTATCTTCCACTAAGGCAGAGTATGTTGCAATAGTTGCAGCTGCATGTCAAGCTGTATGGATGAGAAGGGTCTTGAATGAATTGTTGCATAACCAGAATGATCCAACCCAGATTGTCTGTGACAATAAGTCTGTCATTGCCTTGTCAAGGAATCACGTTTTTCACAAACAAGGTAAGCACATTGATACAAGGTATCATTTCATTCGAGAGCTGGCAAATGGAAAATAAATTTATGTTCATTTTTGTCGATCTAAAGAACAATTTGCAGGCATATTTGCAAATCCTTTGGGAAATGCACTGTTTAAAATTCATAGAAGTAATATTGGGGTCTGCAAGTTGTAATGCATTGTTTACAACAATTTTGTTTTACATAGTTTTAGTTTTGTTTTTGTTCTGAAATGATTAAGAGGGAGTATGTTAGGATGTAATCATTTCTCACCACCTGTGAAAACGGTGCATCGATGGCCATATTGACCCTTCAAGACTCGAGGATTAAACCACCGATTAAAATTTTGTTTTATATAAACTTAAATGGTGGCCGCCTTAACCTTTGCAAGCCACAAGACCCCATCACCACCATTGATTAAGTCTTTTATAAGATCAAAGGGGCAATTTTTGAATTTATGTTTCTATATAAGTACCAGAAATGAATTGTAATTTATGGATCTTGAAGACATTTTTGAATTGAAGTTGTTACTATGTATTCGTAGTTATTCTCTCTGCATTTAATTTTGAGTTAGTAAACTCTGTTCAGATTTTTTTTTTCTTTCGAAATATCTATAGGCTTGTGCTATTGAGTCGTTCCCTTCCAAAACCTGAAACAATATTTCCTGGTCCCCACAGCTTGATCGGATTTCGTGATTTGGTGATTGTCGTTGTGTGTTGTTTATGTATCGAGGATTCCCAAACGTCAAAACCCGAAGGGTCCCACAGCCTTATCACGATTTCGTGATTCGATAATTCTGGGTGTATTTTGTTTTTGCATCGGATGTTAGCAAATCTTGAAACCCAAAATTGTGGGCCCAAATCATATTCAAATTTTGCAATTCGGCATTTCTTATTTTGTTTTGTTTATCCATTGGGCATTTGTAAACCCTGAAACCCAATCCGCCTCTTCGTTTTTCACAGTTCTTTCAATTTTGTTTTCATAATGCTAGCAGTTTACCTACTTGTAGTTTCAGTTTTTACACTCCGCTAAATATACTCGAACAATCTCCATTGACTTGATGCTTCTAATGCTCAGTAATGTACTATACCAATGGAACACACATGAACTGATAATAGTTCATTGACTTGATGCTTCTAATGCTCAGTAATGTACTATACCAGTGGAACACACATGAACTGATAACAGTGCATTGACTTGATGCTTCTAATGCTCAGTAATGTACTATACCAGTGGAACACACATGAACTGATAACAATGCATTGACTTGATGCTTCTAATGCTCAGTAATGTACTATACCAGTGGAACACACATGAACTGATAACAATGCATTGAAGGACACCCCATTCGTGGTGCAACCAATAAAGCATGGACCAGCTAGAACTACTAGGTACATTCAGTTTTATTGGACGAGCGTACATCTCAACATGTGAGTACTATTATTGATGATGGTGCAACACATACCCACCACGCGTGGGGCATCCAGGTAATGATAATGCACCGGAAAAAGCTAGAAGGTGTGTTTGATTTGGTTGCCTACGCATGCATCTGGGTGCACCATCTTAGTGCACTATTCTATGCAACATTCTTCATGTGTCTGGGTAGCTTTAACACTTCATTAAAGAAATTATTATATTATGTGTAATGTAGATTTTTCAATGTGTAATGTGTTATGCAGTGGAAGCATAAACCTAACAAGATTTTAATAGCAAAGAATATAAAACCAAGATTAAATAGAGAGTACCAATTCACAAAATTGATACAATTATTTATGTGGAAACTCAATATTGGAAAAAACCAGGCAATATTAATCGGTATTCTTATTATTTAAGGGAGAATTACAATAGCCAACACCACCCACACACATTGTGTCTTGTTCACACACTGTACATTCACCTCTATGGGTATGCTCTTATATATAACATCTATCACACTGTTATTACACAACTTGTTCACTGAAGTGTGCATGCATGCACATTCTAAATTTAGTTGATGTGCATGCCCAAATTAATTCATCACCTTTCTGCAAGACAAGAGATGCCAAACACCCCTTTCTGCAATCCAAGAGAAGCCAAACACCATCACAACTCCACAACTTCTCTAGCAGTATTTTTACATGAGTATGGACCATTATGCCTCCATCACTAACATGTCCAATAAACTAATGCACTTGTCCATTATGATACATTGGACTATTAGTCAAATGCACAACACTTTGACCACTATGGAACACCACATCCTATACATGTGATCGGTGCATTCTTGTAAGACATAACCTGAGTTAGGTCTCCTCTTGTCCACATCTCATGAATAATAACCAAAGACCAAATCAATGCAACCACTCTAGGTGATACTTATGCTTTTGTGTTTGAAGCACCCATTTCCATGTTCTTCACCTTGTTTTTCCATGTGTCAACTACATATGAAATGATGACCATTTCCTATCGCAATCATCGAACTTCCTAATAGCATATAATACTCAAGACATATAACCCTTTTCCTCTTCATCGATTAGGAAATAAACCCAAAGAAAACTTACAATGGAAAGTAAAACGGAATTTACCAGTTTCACATTATTCATAGTGAATTTCCTGAGTATCTTCACCACATACATCTATTGTGATAACCAAGCTTACCATATTTCTTGTCTTTGTGTATTTCCATGCCCAAGATTTATTTTGTTGCTCCCAGATCCTTCATAACAAATGTCCTAACAAACTGAGCCAACCTGTTGATTTCAAACATGCTTGTGCTTGCAACAAGCATAACATTTAACACCAAGATAATAAATATACCATAAACAAAATGGTTATACTCACTTATTGTAAACTTTGTCTCACCATTACGGAATCAAACATCTTGTGCTATTTTCATGGCATGCTTCAGGATATACAATGATTCATGAGTTTGCAAACAAATCTTTTGTTGTGATTCTAAACTAACCATTCTAGTCATTCCATATACATCCCCTTATCCAAAAAAATCCATGTAAAACAATTTTAACATCTAGCTTTACTAACACAACTGGTGGTGACACAACATGAATAGAAACAAGCTCTTAACAAATAGTGAGAAACTTTCAGTGAAATCAATACCTTCCAAATACCCTTCTACCACTAGTCATTCTTTGAACCTTTCATCTTTTACTACGTTTGATTTTATAAAAGGAGATTCATCAAACACTGTATCTTTGTCCATGATGATTATGTGGGTAGTATGATCCCACATTCTGCATCCCTCAACATCATCACCATATCAAATATCTACCTTCTTGATCTGGGTCCTACTTAGAATGTTGATAAGAAACATAACCATCACAACCAAATAATTTCACATTTGACTAATTACTAGATGACCTCTTCATACCTCTTCCTGAGTCTTCCAGTCTTTTGCAATCGATGGTGAATAATTTACCATATATCACAACCGCTTTTATCCACAACTATTGTTGCAACTTTGCATTACTAAACATGCTTATTCAATCTGAGCTACCTTGCAATACTCTACAAGTTCCATGGATATAAACCTACCTTTATCATATATTCTCAAACACTTGATTGACCTCCCAAAACATCAACCTTTCTACAGAACCATATTTATAACCTGGACACAATGCTCCACCTAGAATTTTTCACTTGAACAAATTTGACCAAATTCGGCCAAACCAACCCAAGTGAACCATTGTCGCTCACCTCGAGGGAATTCACACTAGATTTTTAGTGCTCCACCTTAACATGAAAATTTCACTAAACAAATCTGGCCAAGCCAACCAAGTAAGCCTTCGCCACTTAGCTCCATGCCCATTTACAATGGATTTCACCAAGCCTTTTATAGACTTCATTACATGCAATCCATGGACACAATACCACAGGATACCCAAAAAACATGGACCCGAAAAACCACCTGCTTTGACCTAAAAACCATATTTAATTCATTAACTCTTTCACTGAGTCAAGGTTAACCCAACACAGATGCCCCCAACATACTCAATCTACTTAAATATACGTTTAGACTTTTCATAGGTGACCAGATAAACTGGGGGTATGCATGCCTATCCAGGTCTTATAGACATAAGCCCAATTTACATGCAATCAATATTTTTTACAACTCCAAAGTAAATAAAATTTATTTATTTATTTTTATTTCAAGGTGACTCAACCATCACCGCCCTATGGATTTTATGTGAACATAGGGGGTGAGACACAAAAAACAGATAAAACTTCATCAACCATACTTGTAGCTGAATTTGTTTCTTTTGTGGAGTCCTCTTTGGATGCTTGTTGTCTTTTCCAACAATCCTTCTTGAGATGCCTAGATTTGCCACAAAACAAACATTTTCCCTTACCCTTACTGTATTTTGACTTGGACCTCATTGTACCTTTCTTATCTTCCCCTCCTTCTATAGATCGACCTCCACCATTGCTTCTGTTGTTGAGGTTTCTTTACTGTATCTTATCCTCAGCTCCTCATACAACAAAGCTTTCACATTCGTGTCATAATCAATGGAATTTGTTGAGTAGAACCACATTGATGTGAGCAAATGATCCAAAGACTCAGGAAATGAACACAATAGCATAACTTCCTTGTCCTCATCTTCGTGCCTTACTTCCATACAAGATAATTGACAAATCAAAGTATTGAAAAAATTTAAGTGATCAACAATTTTTGTACCTTCTTTCTTCTATAAGATGTACAACTACCTCTTCAAGAAAATGTTGTTTTTCAAGGGCTTTGTCATATACGAAATCTTCAATATGTTCCACAAACTTATTGTTTTCTCCTCTTCGGCGATGTTAAACAACACTTCATATGCCAGACACAAACGAATGGTACTGAGGGATCTTGCATTCAAATCTTGTGAGTCCTCATCTGTCATGCTTGCCGATTTCATTATCTTTTTATCCAATGCCTTTTGCAATCCTTGATGCACAAGAGAATCCTTCATCTTGAGCTTCCATAAATCAAAGTTATTCTTACCACTGAATTTCTCCACCTCAAACTTATAATTATGCAGTTTCACCATTAGCAGAAAAAATCATCCAAACCACTACTTATAAAAAAAAAACCCTTTAAATGTGGAGGAATATTCCTATATATTTCAAGGTTGAGTCAAAAAATCTTTAGTCGAAAGTTTAATCCAAATATAAAAACCTTTAAAAAAAACCACGCACCTTATTTATTTATAAATGGTGATAATGTATAACACCACCCAAAAATGAACTTTAATAAAATAGATTCCTCATATAATTTGTCTCATGTGCATAACAAGACAAAACGTGAACCAATACTTATCCATCACATTTATTAAATTAATATCCTAAACTTTTAATACATCATCCTGTTGAAATAATGTAACTGTGAAGACCATTCTTATTATTATTGGATTAAATCCCCATTGCAGATTAATCACTTCATTATTATTATTATTGTTATTAGATTAATCCCCATTGTGGATTAATCATGTCGGTAATTATATAAGGACCAAATCCCCTTTTACGGATTGGTCATCAGACAATTACAAAGGGAAGAATAAGAAGTCGGCCCCAACAGTTATTATGGAAGACCCAGAATTAATTAAAGGTGGGTTTACCCACCCAGAGTGAAAGGTCTACCCTACCAGTTGTGACCTTTCACACGTGCC